>PVJX010001480.1:0-161090 GCA_004027295.1 Dolichotis patagonum | reverse complement strand
CAGTGTATCTCAGAAAATAACTCTGCAAAAGTATTAAGTGGAAGCCTTAAAGTTGTAGTAAATTCTATGTTTTCTCATTGTTGGGATGTTTTCTTTAACCCACAAAATGAAGAAAATTTAAAAACACTATAAAGCTAAATCTTTGGCAGTTTCCTATGTCTTAATGATCAAATATTTAAAAACTCTAAATAATATTTCTCTCCTCACACATGTTTTCATTTTTTGTCTCTCTCCCTTTCCTCTAGCTTTCTGTATTATAAATCAAGCACTGTGTATTTTCTGTCACAGTTGCTTCTCAGAGATCAGAGGGTGATAGTTCCATTCTCTAGGAGAGGATATTAAAATATTTGGGGCTTATTCTCTACCTTCTTGTTCATTCATCCCTCTAAGAGAAGGAGAAACTCCTTGGATTGATGAAATTTGTAGGAATCCAACATTGCTTAGGGCATGTCTCTCAAACGCTAGTCACTCAGAAGATAAAAGAGAGCTATTTGTATTTCTCATGTTTTTATTCTCTTGATAAACCTGCATGAGGCACAATGATCTCACTGTAATTTTACTATGTATATCTCTTCTCTATGCCACATCTGTCTTGAGAAGAATAAGTCTTATAAGTCTTTTCTTTCTTGAAGTAATTGAGTTTTTAAGACCAATCACATCCACCCATACTCCTGAAAGAGTATTTAGGATCTGTGTTATAGATCCAACAATCTTTCTGATTATTTCCTAGTTCTGAATTTGAGAAGGGTAACTAGAAAGTGCCTTTTAAATCATTAGCTCCAAATCTTTTTACCCAATATAACCTTGTACTAGAATATCCTTTGGAATATGTCAAGTTTCATTTGGTGACTGTTGAACCATGATTTTAAAATGTTCTTATTTTTAGTGGTTTTCTGACCAGAAAACTTCATGATTGAGCTTTTCTAACTTTAAGCAAAAAGCTGAAATTACTCAAATAGAAAGATATACCATGTTAGATGAGAAATGTCGGTGTTGCTGGAATACCAATTTCACAGACTGGATTATGTAGTCAATATGATCCAAAGCAGTCTCACTGAACACTTTTTTTCTTAAATGGAACTTAAGCTGTTTCCATGAAACCCACAAGAACATACAAAAGACCTAAACTAGCTGACGAAAGAAAAACAAAATTGGAAGATTTAAACTATGTGATTTCAAAATTTATAAAGCTTTAGTAATAAAGACAATGTGGTACTAGCATCAAGGTAGAGAAATAAATCAGTGAAACACAAGAGTCCAGAAATATAAATCAATGGAACCGAATAGAAAGCCCAGAAATAGAATGACATATATTTATTCCACCTAATCACTGAAGTGCAAAGTCATTTCCTTAAGAAAGAATGACCTTTCCAATGGATTTTCTTTTTAAGAAAACAAATAAAGTACAATGTATACATTTATGTATCATATAACATAATTAAAATGGATCATAGACATACATGTTAAAGCCATTTAAAGAAATCTTCATACACTTGGATTAAGTAAAGGTTTTTATGATATGATACCAAAGGAATGATTAATAAAAGAAAAAAGTCATTTAAATGAAGTGCAATATAAGAACAATTTTTATTTCATCCAAATTAAGAGTTTGTCTTCTCCAAAAGATGCATAATGTTAAGAGAATAAAAAGAACAGTTGCATTCTGAGAGAAAATATTTTGGAAATGACTTATAAGCAGAACATGTAAGAAATACTCAAAACTCAATTAGGAACAATTTAAAAATGGGTAAATGGTGTGAACACTTTATCAAAATACATATAATGATGTCACATAAAAATAGAGAAAGATGTTTACCATAATTAGTCATTAGAGAAATGAAAATTTAAAACACATGTTTACCAGTATACATATGTTTAATTAGTTAAAATTGAAAAATAATGAGTACAATAAATGTTGAGTGCTTGTGAGATTATGTAGCAACTGATGCTCTTCTGCATTACTGGTGGAAATGAGAAATCTTACAGTCACTGTGGAAAACATCTGGGCAACTTCTTAAAAAGTTATTGCTAAATGTTATTCCTAGATATTTATACAAGATAAATAAAAGCTCATGTCCCTACAATGACTTCTGTTCAGATACTCACAGTGCTTTATTTTAGTAGTCACAAAATAAAAAGAACACAAATATCCATCAGCCAATTAATGGATAAATTAACGAACTGTTGCAATACAAGGAACATTGATTTAGCTCAAAGATCATTACACCCAGTGAAAGAGGTACCATTCTATTTATATGAAGCTGTTGTAGTCAGGAGTTGTGTGAACAATTAGAATCAGGACACAGAATTATGATATTATTTTATGATGGTCACCTAGGGTAAAACACAAGAAAATGCAGGAATATTTAGCCAAGCACCTGAATTCCACTGTAATGTCCTGCATGAGTTCAGATGAAAACCTACAACTCATGACAATACCTCCCATAAGTCCAACTGGAGGTCTAGAGCCCAAGAGAAGGACTCACATCAGTCCCTTTTATGGATCCATGTTGGGAAGGCCCAAAGGTCAGTGGTAGAAGCTAGAAAGTCTATGCGAGCAGGTTGATAGGTTGAGGGTTCTATGCTGGAGCCATGAATTCATACTCAAAGCAAAGACCAGTGCTGTCCTGAAAAGCACCAGAGCCATCCTCAACTACTTGGAGGTCCTGAGCTCCTCTGAGGATAAGAACAGTCAAGTACATGCCAGAAAGCCAGCATGATGAGTTTACCCTGGAGATTAAACAGCACATGTCTTCCCCTCTGGAGCCAGGAAGCCATGCTCCATGTAAGGACCAGAGTGAACCACACCACTCTCACCAGCAAGGTCTGAGCTCCTCTGATGACAATGGTTGAACTCACACTGGGAAGCTAGTCATGACAAGCTCCTCCAGGAGAACTAATGGCTCAAACAGCAACACTTAGAGAAACCCACAATGCCTAGCTCCCTCTTCTCCATGTCTCCTTTTATGCTGGCAACTTTCTTCAGGTGGACCATCTAAGCTCAGCACCATGCTGATTTAATTCAGCTGATGTTAAGCTGACCTCCAGTTTTAAATCCATAAAACAGAAGCTATAGAAAATGCCAATGGATTTACAGTGACAGAAAACAAAGTAGTGCTTACCCAGGAGCACAGCAGGACTGTGGGCAAGAATAGGGGAGAGAGGCTGTGAAAGAATGCATGGAAACTTTAGGGTTAATGAGTGCATTCATAATCTTAATTGCATGAATGGCTTGTGGGTTATACATATGTCAAAAACTATCAAATTATACACTTCAATCTGTGCTGTTTGTTTATGTCAATTATATGTCGAAGAATACATCCAAATGGGTGAAAGCATGTTGAAAATGTAAAGCAGAGACCACACTCATAGGCAGACATATTGTACTCACTGTAGCTAGATGAAATTAGAGAAACTAAGCATCATTATACCATGGCTTTGTGTGAAATGTTGGTTATTATGATCTTAGTGTTTGTGAAATATGAGAACTTAAAGGATTTGCTCTTTCTGTAATTTGGAAGCTCTGATGTAAAGAAAATATTTTTGTGCTATTTTACATCTTTATTTGTTTGCCAGGTATTAGATTATTATGTTATGATTTCATTGGGGGATCATACTGTAAGTCTTTCTGCTATTAATTTTGGAGACTTCTCTTGATGATAGTGGAAATTAGCCAGATCAGTCACTCCTGGGGTGGGGGAGAGCTAGAGTTTGAGGGACAAATAAAGGCAGGAAAGATAGGCCTTAGACCAGGCTGAGCAACAAATTCTTCATTTTCTTTGGGGGAGGGTGAGAGGTTCAGGAGTCTCCATGCATTTGGGGACTTGATTAGTGGTGATGGAAAAACTGGATTCTGCCACTGAGGCACAAGTTTTGAGTTGGCAAAGGAGACACATTTTGTAAAACAGGGAGATCTAATGAGGAGGCCTGATACAATGGACACGTCCAAAAGCAGGTGTAACAATAGGTTAAAAATAATCTCTGCTTGGTTTTGTCTTATGTAAGAAACTCAAGTTGTAAACAAGGGGTAAAATAAAAGAGCTAGAACTTTCTCAGATGAAAAGGGATCAAGAAATGGAGGGAGAGGGGAAGGAGGGAAAGGAAAAGAGATTACAAAGGAATTAAGATGTGTTAGGTCCACGTACCAACTCCACACAAGGGATGCAACATTGTGTCCTGCAAACATACTGATCCAAGTTAACAGTGTAACCTGTGAATGTGATTTTCTCCTGCTGTCTCTTCAGATGATTCTTGATAAACGTTATAACCCTAAATGTGAACATGTCTATGTGAACACTATGGCTGTGGTGATGAGGTTATTGCACCAGTTCCAAAGTCAATGCGGAGATGCTAACAGAAGCACACACAAAGGCTCGATATTTCCTCAATTTGTAGAATGGGCTGGACTGGATCATGAAGAGCATACCTATGTCAGAAAGGAAAATCACTTGGTGGGACAGAGATGGATGATGGGATGACATAGGTATGAACATGGAACTTCAACAGATGAGCCTCCCAAGGGTTTGGAGAAAGGAGGAAGTTCAAAGAGGGGGGTTAGGAATCTCCTATCCAGCATGCAGACCAAGACCTTCACCTCCTATAGCTCCTATAACAACTTTTTAACAGGTATTGGGGATTATGCACAGGGCCCTTGACCTGAGATACATTTCCAGCCTTTTATATTTTTTGAGATAGGAAGGTTCTAAATTACCAAGTTTCCTGGGTTGGGCTTGAACTTTTGATCCTCCTGTTTCAGCCTCCAAGAGTGCTATGTTACTTAGTGACTTAAAAAATACAGATTTATTAGAGCTCTGAAGAGATCAGAAATCTGGAATAACCTGTAGGTCAGCATTCTCTCTGGACAAGAAAGGAAGGGAGGAATCTTTGCCTTTTCTAGCTTCCAGAAGCAATTGCTAGTTCTTGGTTCATGTCACTCTCCTAGGAATGATTTTCCACTAACCTCTACTTCCTCAGAGTCTCTGACACTCTCTTTTCCTCATAAGATCACTGTGATAACTGTGAGCCTGACAGAAAAATCAGGGTAAGTTAATCTCTGCTCTAAAGTCCTTTTCCCCATGTAAGGTACTGTATTTCTGGGTCCCAGGGATTGGTATATGAACATCTTTGGTGTTGAAGAGGTATTGTCCTGCCTACCACAAGAAGGTAGGTTTCAGTTCTATGAAGAATGCCAAGAAAAATCAATAGAGTCTTTCATGAAATAATTGGAAATGAAAAGCTTGCTGCTGTTCAATTTATATAGTAATGTACTTTATGCTTTTCAATCATGAGTTCATGTGGGTTATTTGAGACATTGGTGGGAAGCTTTGCTCTCTATAAATTAGTGTAGCAAGAAGAGATGTTAAGGTATCTGAGTGGGCACAGTTCACTTCTCTGGACAAATAATGTCAGATGCTAGGAACAGCTGTGTTCCTGTCTTTGACATCAGAATGGATAGTACGTTTGTGAGTACCAGTGTTTCTTATTTTTTAAAAATAGTCCTTTTTCTCACCTGTTCCTTAATTTGTGACCAACATTGGGGGATTTTATTCTGTAAAATAAGATAGCTGAAGTTTCATTCCTGTAAAATGCTATGCCCTTTTTTTTCTATTTAAAGTTTGGAAGATGAATAATCATTAGGGCACACCACATACCAAGTTTATGGCATTTTGGCTAAGCTTTTGGGCATCATTTTGGAAGTCAGCGAAGCTCTTGCTTAACCTTTTTTGCTTGTCATTGTAGTTAATCTCTCTCAAATCTCCAGTCTCCTGAATTTAAGATCTTGCAAAGGAAAGTTTTATTTTATTTAATTTTCATGAACAAATAGCAAGCACTGTGTAAGTGATTGCTGAAAGACCAAATAGGCTTATTTGTTTATAAAATTAATCCAATTTGTCTTGCATTTTGTCATAGGTTTGACGGTAGATGGCTCATCATACATTGCAGCAGATATAGTCTTTGCCTGGTCCAACCCCCTTCATTTCTAGGTAAGAAGATGAAAATTGACGTAAGGTCAAGTCATGTGTCTGAATCGTAACAGACTCAGACTCAGAACTCAGATCCAACCTTCCTAATTATTCCTTTTTAGGCTTTTAAAACTTTTTATTTGAACCATTCCTTCTTTTGTTCCCAAATATCACAATGCAATAGTGGAAACCTGAAGGTAAATGTATTATCACAAACTATATACTGTAGGGGAAGATACTTTATCCAAATTTTCTGTTTTCTCCCCAATACATTTTCAATTCAGCTCCATCATTTATGTGTGTGTGTTTCTGTTACATTAAACCATTTTTAGGGCTGTTTCATACCAAAAGGCTTTTCGTGAACCAGCTGTCGTACCATCAGGTAGTAGTTAGAGATCAATACGGAAGATTTTAGTTTCCTAATGGTTCTCAGGTATAAGAAAGGCTTTAATTAAGACAACCGTCTGCTCCCGTCTCAGCTTCTATATCTTTTGAATTAGCAACTAAATGCATTAGGTTTTTAAATTATTTGCTGTTTTATTTTAATAACACCTCCCTAATGATTAACACTAAAATAGTAACTATTAAGTTCACTTTTTGTTTTACACATGAAAGATACTTTCCTGTTCTCCACTCAGGAGTTTCTACCTGCTAGGCTGTAGAGTCATATGTCCAATCAGTTTATTAGGAAAACCTAGAAACAGTGTGTGTGGCAGTCAGACTCACTTGGAACATTTGGTGACCTGGGACAAAAGACCCCTGTCTCCCCTAATCTCAGTTTCTTCCTTTTTCTCTTTTTACTCCTAGCTCTGCTGCACAGGACTAGCAACCACATCCGAGGTCTTTTATGATTACAGGAGATGCTTAGCGCAAGTGTCCTATGAACTGGCTTTAGTTGTGTACAGTGGGACATGCCTGTAGTCCCAGTACTCTGGGAGGCTGAGGCAGGAGGATTTCAAGTTCATACCCAGCTTGGGCAAGTTAGTGAGACTCTGTCTCAACATAAAAGGTAAAAAAGGGGTCGGGTTGTAACTCAGTGCAAAAGCTATGGGCTTCAATTCTCAGGATCATAAAAAAATAAGGAAGGAGGGAGACAGAGACAGAAAGAGAGAGGAGAGTGAGAGAGATATTCTTTTATTTACACTCCCTTAAAGAGCCATCCATCCCTTGGTCATGCCCTCAGTTTCAAGTATACAGCTATGAGTTTTGCACACGCTTTGGGAATAGGGATCTACCTGGCCCTCCACTCACCCACAAGTGGTGCACATCAAATGCTGTGCGTGATAACATGAGCTTTTCCTCAACACATTTCATTGAAGATATCCAATGAGGGAGGAAGGCTGCAAATGGAAGGTCTAAAAGGAATTCCATTTTCAAATCCACACGGAGCGTGGGACCTTGTTATAGAGATACGGCTCATTTACTTCTACAAATGGAATGTTCAGACCTGTCTCCAAGGCCAACAACAAAACTTGTCTCCCAGCTACCACTGTGTGGATTTAATAAAGCAAGAGTCCAGTCAGCATGGTAGGAAATCCTCACGGTTCTGTGTCTGCTTTCTGATTGCTGCTAGACAGAGAAGAAAACCTGCTAAAACAGACAGAACTTCCTGCCAAACAGAACAGGAGAGATGTGAGCGGCCCTAACCCTATGACACAACAAACCACAGCTGGGGCTAAAGGAAGTGCTAAGACTACAACGTACAAAAATAAAAAGATGGCAATGTTAGGTGCTGCAAAATATCAAGGTTACTGTCACTGTCACATGAACCTATCACTAAGCGTGACTTTTCTTTATTAGTTTAAATACTGTCCCCTAATGAATGTTTGGGGAGTCTTATGAACTGCTGTTATCTCACACTAAATTTCCTCTTGGGGGGAGGGATATAAATATTACTTGTGGAAATATATTTTAATTTGATTCCCCATGGTTGTTATTTCTTTAGGTGAATGGATTTTAAATTAATAAGAATGAAAATTTAAATATATTTTAAATGACCATTTATTAAAATAAACATTGTTTTTATTTCAGGTCATCAACTTGACTTACAATAAAATAGAAATTCCTTGTGCCTGTTCTCCGCTTAGTCCTCTCATGTGGGAACCAAGGTATCATCCTGTCCTTTGCACATCAGTTTTGTTAATTTATCTTTTATAGGAAAGAAAGTAAGCAAAGCAAGTTATGTTTTTTCTCTAAGCATATTTCAAAAGGAGGTCATTGTGGTCATTTTGGAGGCATCGCCACAATGATTTTTGGATTCTTGGATTTAGTTCAATATAATCTGCAGTAACCAAAGAAAGTGAATAAGGCTTCTTATCAATCAGAAAGTAGATGTTACTTCCAAAGATTTCTCATCTGTGTCTAGGAGTTTCATGTAATTTTCAAATACAACATAATTTTAATATATTGTAGTTACTATGACTCTTAAAAAAGTGAAAGTTGGAAGTGACCAAAATCACATGATGCAAAGTTCGGGTAAGGCTCATTGGGATAAAGAGAGAGTCCATCATGGTTCGGAGGCTGACTTTGGCTCAAATGGTTTGGCAGCTGGGCTGTGTAGAGGTACCTCTGTTCATCACTTGTCTACCAACTGCCTCCTTCAAGCCAGCAGGGTGCAGCCTTGAGTTGGCTTGGACTTACCTTTATTCATGTGAACAAAGAATGGCAGGTCTTGAAAAGAAAGTACCTGTGGAGGTCAGTCTGGAGATTCCTCAAAAAGCTGGGTCTGGAGGTCCCTTTTGACCCAGCTATTCCACTTCTAGGCATATTCCCAGAAGATCTGGGAACATCATACCGCAGTGATATATGTGCACCCATGTTTATAGCAGCACAATTTGTAATAGCCAGATCTTGGAAACAACCTAAGTGCCCATCAACTGAGGCATGGATAAAAAAGTTGTGGTATTTCTATACAATGGAGTACTACTCAGCTATAAAGAATGATCACATTGAGATATTTATAAATAAATGGACACGACTTGAGACCATACGCATAAGCGAAATAAACCAAACTCAAGTGTGTAAATACCATATAGTCTCCCTAGTATGAGAGTTGGTAAGAGTATATAAGATTTTATGGTAATCATGAGTCCCCATCTCATAGCTTTGAAGACTTTCAATGTTTTCATTCATCAGTTGGAATGGTTTTATCCTATTTTGCTTGACTTTATTATACGTGATGCTATGAACAGCTGTTTTGAGGAGAACAAAACATTATGACAGCTATTCCTGATTAAATATTTTCATTCTTAGAAGTCCTACCAAGCTTCTATTCTATTTCCATTGGTTCTATCTATCACAATGTGTCTTATTGGGATTTGAATATGTGTGAAAGTATAAACAAAATTTTTTGTTGAAAATGAGATATTATAGTACCCATTGATCATTCTCTGTTATTTGGTTCAGAATGCCATGTAATTATTTCACTCTTTGAATGGTTTTTATACCTTTTTGTTATGTTTGATATTACTGTATTTGAAACTATGCTCAAATATAGCAGAGAAAGAAATATTGTGATAGCTATTGTATAGCTAATGTCCGGTTGTCTTAATGTTAAGTATTGTGTTGGCTATGTTGTCCGGTTCCGATCTGCTCTGTACTGACCTCTTTTGTCTTATTCTCTTTAAAATAAAATGGAAAAAAATCAAAAAACAAAAAGAAAAGAAAAGAAAAGAAAAGAAAGTACCTGTAGATATGGGCACTTCAAACCCTCAACCCACCCACTTGAAAGGAAGGGAAGACACGTCTGGTAGAAACTCGAAGTAAATGATACAGACACCAACAGTCCAGCAGGATCCTGCTAGGAACACAAAAATGGAGAGTTGTTTTCTTTTTTAAATTTTTAATTTAACTACATCCTTTTTTAAAAGATAATTTTATGTTACTATTGATTAAAGAGGCATAGAGAGGATGACCACAGGAGTCAGCTACAACTCTTATGGTTGGAAAGATGAAAAATGGGTATTAGAAGGCACAGAACCTGGAAGACTGGCGGGGTGGGGTGGGGTGGGGCCCCGAGGATCTAAGACCTGGATCAAGGGGACCTGCTTCTCCTTGGTGCTGATACCCTAGGCACACAGAGGACGTTGTGTAGCTCAGACCTGTGCAGACGCTGTGTTGCCTAAGGGTTCTGTTCATGGCGGAATGCTAGAAGAAACTAGAAAATTCCCCAAATACAGCTTGCAGTGGCGGGGAGCTCTTGCCAATGAGAATCTTGCAAAATCTAGATGCAAAATAAAATGGAGCTGGGAAAGTCCTGAGTTCTAGCTCCAATAAAATAGGCACACACATGCACACACACACTCACACACAGGTACACACAGTGCGATCTAGTCCTGTATCTTTATCTTACTGTGTTCTAATCTTCTAGCATGTACTGTAACAGAGAGCGAGTTGACAAAAGACAGTAGTGCTTAGAAAGACCTAGAGCCAAATCACAGAGCAAAGCATGAAAGGAATAAGAACTAAAAAATGTCAGGTTAATAACTGGCACACTCATTAATTCCAAACAAGGCTTGGATGGAGCCTCTTGTCTTGGAGAGCCCCAAGCATTGTCCAGTGTTTTGATGGTGAAGTACTTCTGCTTAGCGCTTTTTAAAGTACTTGAAGAGAGTGAAGCAGTACTTTTCTCTCATTCACCAGCAGTTGTGATATTGAATCCATAATTTCATACTTATTTGACTTTACCAAGTCTGCTTTTGTGTTAGCCTATTGTTGCTTGTGAAACAAAGTCTTTTTATCCCATAGAATCTTCCTGACTTCAGATCTGACATCTTGTAGTGTTGGTTTATTTCTCCATAGGCCATGGTGGAGACCTGTTCATGGTAACGACTGGGTTTCAATTGATTGATGGCAGCAAACATGTTGCTTCTTATATTTATAGACCTGAACAGGTAACGGTAGCTAAAACAAAAGTAAAGTGATTTTCTGGTCTAGAATCTTGACTTCAAAATCATCTAGGTTGTTATGTTTGATACACTGTGTCAATTTGAGAAAAGTTTAGAAGTTTAACTAAGAGACTCAACAGGGAGCCAGGATCCTTACTTTGTAAATATCCTCATCCTGTGCAGGAGGATGAGATTTCTGTCAGTGCTGCACCCTCCCTGGAGGGGAGGGGTAGCTGCGGTACAATATAAGGGAGACAAAGAGGCTTGTTTTCCCTCCTTTTTGCTCTGACTGCTTTTGCTAGCTGCTGCCTTGAAGTGTTGCCCCAGCGCCCTGCCATCCTGCCTTGGAGATAGCTGATTACAGACTGAAACCTCCAGAAACTGTAAACTAAGTAAACCTTTCCTTCCTTTATTTTGGGTGTTGGGTGTTTTGCACCAGTAATGATAGAAAAGTAACTGAGGCATGGGTTAAAGAAAGAATGAAGTTCACCCAGTGACTTAGAAACCGGGATAGAAACTCAGAGAAAGAATGCACAGAATGGACCATAATAGTGGTGCAAAATATGATGGCAAAGGTGAGCTGCCTTGGACCAGCTTCAGCGCCATGTAGAACTCTATAAAAAGGCGCCACATGGTGTGTTAGAAGGCTGGCATCTGAGTGGGAAGCCCTCCTTTGATCAGCTGTGAGATTTCAAATGTCCTTTAAGTGAGTGCTTAAGCTGCAATTTCTTTTGCAGAAGCAGAATAAAAACATCTTTCAAAGACATTGCTGAGACAATGACATGAGAGAGTATACATAAAAAGCATCTAACACATTATAAGTACTCAGAAATGATTGATTAGTTCATCTGAATCTATACCAAACTGTGTATGAAAAATGCAATATATGTGTCAATCAGGGATTTAAAAAATCATTTATCATGCATATCAAATTATGGTTTTCATGCACCCTGTGCTAAGCATCCACCTCTTGGCCCATGCAGCAATCTTTGGTCAGTTGAAAGGTCATTTATGGAAATGCATCCAATCCAATCTGATCAGCTGAATGGAGAAAGGAAGGGAGCTAGGGAAGATGAAGTGATGATTATGCAAGCAGATATTTCCATTTCAAGCAAATATTTATATGGCACTCACCTTTCAAGCCTTTTTAAAAATTCTCATCAAAGAAAAAAACAACATCAAGAAGATGAGATTCAAAGAGGAACTAAGGTGGAATTTAAAAGCCCTGTGTTGTCACAAGTGATCTGCCATTTAAAAGGCCCCCAGGAAAGTCATTGAACCTTTCCCGCCTTGCATCATTGTTGTTTTTGTTGTTTGAATTCTGTTTGAGTTTTAAATTGAGTTTATTGGTAATTTTTAGATACACACAGTGATCACATCCATCTTAGGAAATTTGTACCTATACAATATATATCCTTTTTCATTTTAAAACAAAGAAGAGCAAAAATGATGATAACAGAATTTCAAAACAACATAATAGGAGATTAACAATGGTTAATATATTCCATATTGTTATCTTCAAAGTAGTTGCTCAGATTACAAGATATGGGCATGAAAAATTTATCAAACCATAAAAGCACAAGCTATTGTTTTTATGATTCTTTTTTCCCTCATTTTTAAGTTTTCCCTTCCTTCCTTTCTCTTTCCCCTTTTCCTAGTTCCCCTTCCTATTTCATAATATTAAATAATTTGCTCCGTATTTACTCTTTTGGTTTCTCACATCAGAGAAACAATGTGATATTTACAGATTGTGTCCAATTTATTTCACTCAAGAGTATACAGCCTCAAAGTGCATCCATTTTCCCAGAAATGCCTCAAGTTTATCATTCTTTAAGGCTGAGTAGCACTCTATTGTATAAAAGAAACAAAAACAAAAACAAAAAATTATTTTTTAGCCACTCACCCAGTAACAAGTGTTTGGGCTGTTTTGAAGATTTCGATATTACAAATTGTGCTTCTATAAACATGGGTGTGCATATATCACTGTGGTACAATGCTTTTAACTCTTTCAGAATGATACCAAGAAAGGGAATTGTTGGGTCAAATGGCACCTATAGTCTTAATGTTTTGAGGAGTTTGCTACGGATGTCAATAGTTATTTCACCAGTCTACATTCCCACCAAAAGTGGAGAAAAGTTTCTTTTCCCGCAAAACCCCTCCAGCATTTGCTATTGATTGATTTCTTGATGATCGCCAAACCCCTCCAGCATTTGCTATTGATTGATTTCTTGATGATCGCCATTCTTTCTGGAGTGAGATAGAATCTCAGCATTGTTTTAATTTGCCTCTCTGGAATGACCTGTGATGTTGAACATCTTTTCATATATTTGTTTGCCATTTGTACTTCTTTATCTGAGAAGTGTCTGTTCATTTCTGATGCCTGTTTTCGAATTGGGCCTTTAAATTTGAGGGTGCAATTTTTTTTGAGTTCTTGTATATTTTTAATTCTGTAATAGGTGAACTAGTACTTATACTACTGGGTTGTTTTGAGTAGTGAGATAATACATGCAAATTGTTTGGTGACGAGTAAACTCCAAGTAGGTAGAGGTCAGTTTTGTCAGCTTCTGAGTGCTTAGTGTCGTGGACTTTACAATTCATAAGTGAGTTCAGGGTTTGAATCCTGGTTTTATTGGGTTACGTAGTAAGTTACTTAAAGACACCAGGTCTTAATTTCTTCATCTTCAAAATGAGGAGAGTCTATCTACCAAGACTGTACCTTACAGGCTTCCTGCGAAATGGGCCACATGAAAAAAAATCTACAAAACACTCTATGTGTGTGTACATATATATAAATGTGTATCTTTGTAAGTATATTTGTGTATGTGAATGGACACATATACATGCATTTATTATGTGTATGTATAAATATATACATACATATTTATAGGTTTATACATGTGAACATACATTTATGCACGCATGTTTATGCCTTTATACATACACTACATGCAGACGTTATTTTAGATGATCTCTTAATATTGTACAACTTTTCTATTACAATTCTGGGAGTGGGATTTGCTGATAAAAACCAAAAAAGGGCATCAAGATCCAGGGCCTGTTGTGATAATTGATAGAAGCAAATGTAGAGCCCCATTTGTTACAGATAAACATTGATATCTTTATTCCAGTTATTAATAATTAACAGCCACAGGCTCTGATTCTTGTACAATTGTACCTTATGAAAGCCCACAGCAGAAAAATATAGTGAAAAATGCAAAACACCCAATTTTACCATGAGTAATAAAAATTCAATTAAGTTGAGAATAAATGTGTGAGTTAGTAACCCAAGCGTCATATAAAACCGTAGAATGCAAGTAGATTTTGGAAAACAAAACAACAATAGTGTGACAATTTATAAAGTGTATTGAGAATCCATCATTGCTTCCTACAGGCTAGCGAGAACAGGTCTACATTATGGAAGAGGACAATAATTTCTTGGCATTTTTATTGTGCTTTATAGCTGGAACATTCCAACAAGGAGGCCAAATAGGAAGCTCTCTATGCAGCATGGATTGAGGAAAAACAAAAAGCAAACCTCTCAAAACTATTTCTTCCAAATATCTTGGGGTGGAGCTTGGAATTCTACAGCATTGGTAGAAGACTGTAGTCTGGAAAAGCAGAGGTAAATCAGAAGGCTGTGAATCTGGAATCAGGGTTAGAAACCTATTCTGAACTCTCTCTTTTATTTATCATTTAACTATGAATCAAGGCACTTAACATCTCTAATGTTCTATTATGAATCACCAAAATTAAGGCAATAATATTATTTACTGTTAGGAAAAAATGCATTGAGAGAACTAAAAGGAAATATTTAAAGTTCTTTGTGTTTATTAGGAGGTGTTAATGAATATTACATAGTCTGCAAAATTATGATATAATTTGATGGTTTTTGTATGCTTTCTATTTTTTTATTTACACAATCAGAAATTGCAATCTCAATAACTCTATTTATCTTAGGAAAAGCTCCAGAAAGCACTTTTTTCTGTAATTCTATTTTTTGTCAAAATATTATGGGCATTCTTTCTTTGAAAAGTTGCATCAAAATAAAACAGCTGTATTAAAGTCACATTTTTAAGTAGGAAAATACACCAGTAAAGCTTTATCTCTCACTCTCTCTAGCGAAGTTACATTTGTCAATATTAATATATTCTAAAGAATGGGGCATGAACTTTGAAAGCTATTTCTAGGAAAATATTTTGCAAATGTTCTAAATAACGATCATGTGGATAAAATTCCTATATTAGATCACCTTGAATCTGGAGCAGACCAATCATTTCAGTTCTTGAAACTATCTATTTAGTGATAAGACACCTTGAACACCTCTGCCCACCCCTGGTTGCCAAGGTTGAGGTTGCATTTCTGAAGTGAAGAGGGACCACCAGTCTACATTTTATTACCCCATCCATTTTTGGTTATTTATGTCATCTGAAGTCCTTTCCTACTATGAAGCTAGAAATGAGTTTCCCATCTCTTTAATTCCAAAATTTCTAGCCATCTTGTTTCTATCTACTTTCGATTTACTCTTCTGCCAAATTGTAGCTTTTCAGATTTTCAAAGACATTTTCACTGCATTCTCTCTGAATCATTTTTTTAAAAGGAAGCATGGCTTGATTTATTTAACCTATTAAAATACATCCAAAATTAAATGCCATACTTCAACAGCTGAGCTGTATGTGTGTGTGTGCAGGTATGTGTATATATACTCTTGCTTCACTAGATTGTGGAAGAAACAATGATGCTTGTTTATTCAATCAATACTAATTAAGGTCTTACTATGTGTCAGACACTGCTCAAGGAGGTGATATTTCAATAGGGAGCTGATTAAAGCAAGGCAAGAAGTTGGTGGAAGAGCTTTGCATGTGTAAGATATCACTAGATAGTTGGATGTTGCTGTTTGTATGAACAAGAGAAGAGTACTAACCAGTGAGGTTAGGGGAACAAGCTCCAGTCAGATACTGCCTAACTTTATAATTAATGGTAATGTGTTTGGCTCTAGTCCCTTTGAGTCTTTTAATTAAAGGTTGATCATTTTGAGAAGATCACTGGCTCTGACTCCAGGATAGGTATTGAGCCAGGTTAGAGTAAAGGTGAGGCTATGGAGATTGGAAGCAGAGAGATCAACTGTGGGAAAGAAAATACAGCTGCAGCTACAGGTAAGAGATGTTGGCATTTTGGACTAGAAAAAAGGATTGCAGTTGAGATTTATTTTAAGGGCAATGGCTACTGTGCTTGTTGATGGATATGGAAGATGGAAGAAAAAGAGGAACTAAGCATTTTATTGGGGAACACAGATATCATGGTTTTGAAAGCAGCTAGGTAGAATTACCAAGTCCTAGGAAAAGTTTTATTGAAATGGAGAAAATAATATCGTGGCACATCCATTGCCCACGTGGCACAGTGAGGGCTGCACTGAACGAAGAAGTCAGATACTTCGAGCATTGACACTTAGAATTCGACCAGTAAGACACTTGCCATCTCTGTGCATCTTGGTTTCTTTGTGGGTAAAAATGAAAAAATTAAATTAAGTGCTATCTGAACATCCACTGGTTGAATTTGCGTTATATCTCTAAGGATTAAACAAAACCTTTATTTATTAATAGATATTTTATATCAATTAGTGACACTGCAAGATATTTTCTTTTGTAGTAAGGGGTTTCTAAAGTGACGCTTCCCCATAGGAAAAAAATATACAGAATTCCATTAAGAAGGTACTCAATGGCTGTGAGTACTTAAGGTTTACAAAGCTTAAGGTTTACAAAGGTTGACAAAGCATTCTGTTTTGATGATCACTAATAAAACAGGGTGAAAAAACAAAATACTCCTCAGTATTGCTTGGATAGAGAGAAGAGGCTTGGTCTAGATATTACATAACCACTGTGTTTTTGACAAGATTTTGAGTTCTTTCAGCAAAATATTAATCTGAAAAGTCAGTAAATATTTGTGCAGTAGGGGAAGACATTTATGATGATTGAATTACACATTACAGTTTCATTGACTGACAGCATAAATACTAAGATATTTGGCATGGTAAATTGAAACTTTATTGCATAGGAATCAAACAGTGGAAGTTTTGATTGTGTAATCAGAGCATGTTAACACATGATTGACATTTCAAAGGCATTTTTTCCTTTTTCAAAAAAGCAAAATCTGAAAAAAAAAACCCTTCGTTACACCAGAGATCCTGTAGGTTATAATCATGAGGTGTAGATACAAAGCAGTAATGGCTTAAGATGGAGTGAAGGTAAAAAGTTGGAAACATTTTGCACAGAATGAGAGGTAAACTGGAACGCCAAAACGGGGGCACTTTTGAATACCTTAACACCTTTTCTCTTCCCCTATGATAAGTGATTTAGAAAGGGAAAAGGAAAAAAATGTCCTTTCATGAGTTCTGTCAGGTTCCTCTAATTAACTCCTTAATTCTTCTTGAGCAGAGAAAAATTAATTTGAATGCTTTACATTTAAAGTCATCAAAATACATCAAACATAAACAGATTTAAGTGACGCCTTTTCACAATTCCTTTGGCCAGTGAGCCTTAAGTTATGAACACAGGGTTCACCTGCACCCCTGTTGAACATAGATGTGCCAGGACTCTGTCTCCCAAACAGTCACACTTGATATGTTTAGGATTGGTCCTTCAGGATCTACACCTATCTGGCAAGCATGAGGTCATGAGCACAAAAAATAAAAAATAAAACAGTAAAGGTTGACTCTCCAGCCTACCTTTTCAGGAAACATCTCAGGTGATTTGGAGGCAGGTAGTCTGTAAGGCACACTGAAGTTTTTTATCTTTTAAGAGGCAACAGAGTGTGTAGCCAGAGTCTTTCCCATTTATTGCATCATACTGCACTTGAACTAAAAAGGGTAGCTTTTATGGCCTAGGGACATATATCCCTGCAGAAATTCTATAGACAGAAGAGAGCTATCCTTGAAACTACATCATCAAACTTGCTGACTGGATAAAATTCAAAGTTCAACCCTCTGCTGCTAAAGATAAATACACTAGGAAAAGAAGGGTATAGGTGAAATTTCTCATTCCAACTCAGTAGAAGTCAATGTAAGAAGCATTAAGTGGAAAATAGCTGGTGATTTTATACTACTAAAATCAGTCTCCAGTAATGAACCGACAATCGCGAATATTTATATACCAATTAATAAAGCATCAAGTATATTTGAAAATGTAACTTTTAAAAACACAAAAAAGGTTTTTTTTAGTGTGAGAGTTTTTAAATACATCTTACATGTCTTGTGGCACAATATAATTGAAATACTCTATCAGCTTATTTCATTCATTTTCTCCTATGTTTAATTTCCATTAAAGGCAACATAAACCTTTTATTGATTTTAGCAAAGACATAAAAATTATTCTATGCTTAGTTAACTTAGCATTGAAAAGAGACTAGAATGTGAGCAAAACAAAACTGGAAACAATATTTATTTGAAACAAAAGCTGAAATGAGAAGCCAATTGGGAAAGAGCAAGACTTCAGGTTAATTAATAGCATGTAACAGTGAATTTAGGTGAGAGTGGATTTCATTACATTCTTCGCTAGATAGAAGGGGCTAGTTTTAATTTTATAAATAGGTTTTTGGTATTTTCCCCTTTTCCCTTTCTTTTAATGCAATCAGATTCACTAATTGTGGGTGCATATGTATGTGACTTACTAGATAAAAGAGTAGTTAATAAAATATCTTTTATATTTTCTTTCAAAATACACTAATACATGAAGCAGCTAAATAATCTTTGATAACTTCCTTGGTTTATGATCTGATGAGACATTATAGGCTCATCTTCTACAATGTCTTCCCAAGATCTAGAATCAACAATTTCTCAGAGATCTGGTAGGCAGGACTGCCATCTATGTGGTAGGGTTGCTCATCACTTTTCGGTTGACCGTAAGTTCTAAGTCTTATCAGTAAACAGAACTGGGGCACAAAGCACACGTCTCTGTGTAGGCATGTGCATGTGTCTGTATACAGAGGTACTGTGCATTTATACTTGAATTAAAGATGACTATAATTGGGATGTTGCATTTCCCTCACTGGACCCTGTGCTAAATGCTTGGTCTCCAAGGTGGAGCTATTGAGAGGAATCAACCTTTAGGGGGTGGGGCCTACAGGAAGCTCCATAGGTCATTGGGGCTGTGCTCTTGAATGGAACAGTGGGATGCTTGTCTCTTTGTTTTTGCTCTTCTATTTCCTGGACATGAAGTGAGTGGTTTGCTGTGCAATGTGCCTCTTGCCTTTGGTATTTCACATGCTCACCCATGCCCACAGCTACAAGGTCAGAACATCATGGAATGAACTCTCCGGTCCAGAACATGGAGCCAAAATGAACCTTTTCTATTCTAAATTGATCATCTCAAGTGTTTCATTCTGGTGAGGAAAGCTGACTAACACAGAAAAAAAACATAATAAGTTCATAATGATTGCAATTAAAGCTTAGGACTACTAAATTTTAGCTTACTCTCTTTAGCCTTTTATTTATCTTTCATTCTTTTATCAAAAATCTTGCTATATACTGAGTCAGGCCAGTCTGGGCCACATGCTAAGACTCCGTTTCAGAAAACTGAAACCAGAGCCAAAGCCAACAAAACTGAACTAACAAAAGAAAAATATTGGTTCCTAATATAGCCAGCATAATTGCTAATCTTTGAAATTTCAAATTTATGATGATCTCATAATAAAAATACTAGTATTACCACACATGATTGGGTCCTAATTTTTAAAAAATACTCCTTGTGATGTATTTTACTGGCATTATTAAGGATAATAAAAATGTTTTATGGCATCTTGGGATAATTTTTTATGTGTGGCTGTTCTACCAACTAACTGTATAGGTTTCCTTACTTAGGATTTTAATTACCAGAAACCACTTTTTTACTTGTATTTTTATTTTCTAATTATGGTAAATATTTATTTGATTCCAAGATCAAACATATAAAGAAAGATATATTTAGAAATGTCTGTCGCTGACCTCTATATCTTCTTTCTTCCCTGCCCCCAAAGTTACCATTTTTATCTTTTTTTTTAAAATAAGCAAACACACAGTTTTTTGTCTTTTATTTCTAAACACATCTCTTCACATTGCTTTATTTTTTTCATTTAATAATATATCATGAGACTGATCCTCCTCCAACCATATGTCTGGGGGACTTTGTAAATTCCTACCTATAGTATGAATCAATGTCAAAATCAATAGTTTTTTTTTTTTTTCAGTTAGGGACCCAGACTAAATTCCAGGCCCCCACTGTCCTGCAATTAGTAAATGAAACTGATGTGAAAGATTCTAGATGGCACTGAAATGTATACCAAGGAATCATACCCAGGTTCATTGTCTCTTTGTAAAAGGGTTTTCTTGCTCAGTATACCAAGCTTGTTTTCTTTTGAATTAATGAATGTTTACTGAGCACTTCGTGCCTGCATCAGGCACATAAAGACGCATAGTATGCTCTCTGGCTTCAAGTAATCAGGAGCTAGCAGAGGGCACACACCCATTGGAACCCTGTGTGATGGGCAAAGTGCTTGGCACAGGGTTAGTCTCCATCCATTCCCTTCCTGTTGTTCTCTATCACCTGACAAATGGCACAGGGGGCACAAGTTGGAAGAAGTCCAGAGGTGTCAGAGTGGACCCTAGACATCAGCAAGTGTGTGTTGGCAGGTGCTTAAAGGAATAGCAGCAAACACATGGTAAGCATTTAATAAATAGGAACATTTCTCTCCTCCATGCCCAGGTGATTTCCTTCCTACAGCATGCAGTGTTATTTCATCTCGGACTCATAGCTTTGTTCTAACAGTCTCACTTTCCGCATTAAGCAAAACTGTCTCGGACGGTCACCCAATCCCTATTAGTTTATCACTTTAAGCCTCTCCTTTAAATGCGTCTGCCTTCTCTCCCCCTCCCCTTCCCCTAATGCTTCTATTTTATAGCTTTCCAGCCATCCCTGCTGTTTCCTCTTTTATTCTGATGTAACCAATCCCACTCTTACAAACCCAATTTATTCCAAGAGGAGACTTAATGTGCCATAAAACTAACAGGGAGATTGCTCTCAAGGTGGGCAATAAGCTGACACAGCACACAGGTGATATTTATACAGGCAATACTACTTTGAGAAATACCAGCTACCGCAGCGCATGCAAATCACAGGGTAATTATCTGCTTTAGGTCCTTAATCACTGGAGCAGAGCCCTTCATAAGTAAACACAAGTAGTGAATATGAAACTTGGTGCTGAAGGAAAATAAGACAAGAAAAGGAGACTCTCAGGGTGAGGGAGCATGGCGGGGTAGAGTTACCAAAATCCACTGGTCACTATTAGACTCTCTAAACCCAGCCAGACACAGGTCTAATAATACGGTGACCTTGATATTGTTGGATAACCTTGGCATTCCTTGATTTGGGTGCATAAAAATGGCCCAAATATTTCCACCTCATTGGTTTGTTGAAATGACTGAGTTATAAAATGGATATGGAAATATATATGGAAATATATATGGAAAGAACATGCTACTATCAAACATAAACTTGTTTCCTCTTATAAATGTCATCATCCTCTTTTTCCAAGTTTTAAAGAACCTCTCTTCATCTTGGGAAGGCCCAGAAGAAACTGAATTGAACTCACTGTCATGTCTGACTCTATCCCATGAGGCACTAGACTTACCCCTAGAGGAAAGATTGACAGTCTCCTCCCAGCCTGCTAGTGCCAGGGCCTTGCACATGGAAATGTAAGTCTAAAAATTGGAGGCAAGGGGTGCTTCTTCTGAAGCTGCATTTAAACCCTAGAACGTAAATCTCAAGTCTGAACCCTGCTGATGTACCAGGACTCCCCATATATTCAAGAACCTGCTTAACTATGTCCATCAGACCATTTTCCCATTCTTCAGTATTAAATCACAGGTCTTAATTTTGGAACCATATATTTTTTTCTTGAGAGAGCTGTCTTCCTTCAAACTCTATGCATACTTAAGAACAGTTTTAGTGCTAAGTTTTACCACCATTGATACAAGGAAGACCCCTTGACGTAATTTCCTTATTATCTTTGCCATTGTTTCAGTAGAAGAATGTGTCATGGCCTGGAGGAGTCCACGAATTTGAGAATAGAGTCAAGCAGAGAATGAACTGAGTGATTATTTCAAATTAGAGCCTTAAGTTGTAAAAAGTTATACCTGAGACTCTTACAGTAATAGCCCAGATTTCCTGAATGTTGCTGTATGTCAGGCTATGTCGTATGGATGTGGTATTGGATTAGTCTCTGCATTTCTTGTTCTTGTGAGTTAGCTGTGATCTTGCTCTTATTTTATAGATTAGGAAGCTGATGTAAAAGGAGAATAAGAGACCCTGCTTCTACTGCACAGCTATGAGGCTTTCAGGGCAATTTGCAGAGTGTTGAGTCCAGAGAGCCTGTTTCCTGGCAATGACACCTTGCTGCCTTTTCTGTGGAGAAAGGAAAAAAATGGGGATTTCTTCTTTTTAAAGGTCAGCACAGTAATCTTTCAAAAGATAAGCTGAAAAAAGTCAACAGCAATTTCCAATATCCAACAACATAAATTATTATAATATTTAAATATTAAAACCATCCCATAAGGTCCAGATTAAATTGGGAATGCCAATAAAATGAGCGCTTTCAAAAAGCTATTTGGATTAACTATGTGATATGGTTAATCACATTGACTCGCAGAACTGGCTACAGCCTAAGAAAATATTCACTCCCACCTCTCTTATTTCTGAGTAAAGAAGTCCATGAAGAAAGGTGACATATTCAAAGATACATGGCTGTTAGAGACAGAGAGAAACTAGAACACTGATACTTAACCCCGAGCAGATTTTCTATTCCTATTCACTTTGTAGATAGGCTTGAATTTCAGTCAAGCAAGGAATAACACATCTGGCTTTGACACAGACTTGGTAAACAAAATTAAGATAGTCCCTAATAGAGGGATGATAGGGGCCAGAGGTTTAGCTCAGTGGCAAAAGTGCCTTCCAGGTAAGTGCAAGATTGTGAATTCCTTCTAGGTACAGAGAGAGAGAGAGAGAGAGAGAGAGAGAGAGAGAGAGAGAGAGAGAGAGAGAGAGAGAGATGATAGTTTCATTGTTTAATTTAATAAGTCATTGGCCAGATAGATCCAGCTAAACATAATCTGGAGCTGGGAAATGATCGTCTGTTAGGCAGAGAAGAATAATGCACAGTTATATACTTAAATGACCTAATGTAGAAGTTTTTTCATTAATGCCAAAATATTGTCCTCACATTACAGCAAGAGGACCTAAGATCTCTCTCCTGTGCACGTCACATTGTGTACCATAGATATCACAGGGACAAAGTGGGTCTAGGTAATAAGGGCTGTTTTTGTCTTATGAAACTGTTACAAAGAACATACTAGGTTGATTGTGAAGTAGTGGGCTAAGATTTCTCTTATAATCATTCATCATTGTGGTTCCATTTCTGCAACACGTTTTGTGTTAAAAGATCACAGTAGTGATATGATGGAAGACTGAACAATGGTTCCCCCCAAAATGTTCCCATGTTCTAAATCTTTCCTTACATGGCAGGAGAGACTATATAGATGCTATTAAAGGGATGGATTTTGGGAGAATATCCTGTATTCTCTACTTGGGACCAATCTTCCATTTCCAAGAAAAGTCGAAGAGGAACACAGAAGAGTGAATCATGGAGAAATGATGGAAGGAAAAAGAGGAGACCTCCCAAGTATGAAAGCAAGTTATTCTGATGTTGCTGATTTTACTAGAGAAAGAAGAGCCACAATAAGGAATCAGGGAGACTTCTAGGGGCTGGACACAACCCTTAGGCCATGGTCACAAGGAAATGAAGAGCTCAGCTCTATAACCAGGATAGAAGGAATTCTATCAATAACTCAAATGGATAAGAAAATGGAATTCCTCCTAAAGCTTCTAAATGTAGCATAGTCCTTCTAAATCTCTATTAGTCTGGTGAGACCAAATGTCAGAATTTTGACCTGTGGAACTGAACAATAATGTTTGTGTTATATTAAGCCAGTAAATTTGTGGTTATATGTTAAAGCAGAATAAAAATAACTTACATCCTTACTTTTGAAAGCTTTAGTTTTATGTTTTCAATGATTTTCAGAACTAGAAGATAAATGACTAGACCTCCAGGTCTTCATCCTATTTCTATTCTTTTTTCATATTTATCACTGTCCTGATTGCTTAGCTGTACCCAATGTGCATTTTATGGGTAGGTATCTTTGGGTACCCACTGACGGCTTCTGTTTCTATGTTGTAGATAGAGCCACACATTGAGCTTAGCAACAGTGCTCATTTATCTTTTTATAGAAGTTGATAAAAATAATTTTTCTATGGAACTACCAAAAAATAAGCAAACAGAATGATAACCACCAAGTTGCCATAGGAACAGATACATACTCTGTTGTTTATGTAGAGCTAGGAAGGAAAAAAGTTAAATATTTTCCCTTTGTTCCCTACTGTAGAATTCACGTCACTGTATTTAGAAGAGTAAGATTCATTAACTGGCTTAAACTGTTCAGGGTTCGTTGCATAGATAGGGTATTATCCTAAGCCAAACCATGTGCTTGAGTAAGGAGACAGGTTGTTTTGCCAAGAGGAATATACCATGTTGTTCTCTGAAAGAGGGTCAATGAATATTATGTGGGAAACAACAAACGTTCCAGAACACACATCCCTTATTGTCCATAATGCATCTAAACGATTGCTTTTCTATACATAAATATCACCTAAAGGGAGAAAGTCCAAGTCTGGAATAACTCCTATCTCTCCTTGTCACTTTGAAGTACAGCACCTTCTTATCTTGATATATACATAAAATACACATTTATGGGCACCCAACAATGCACTGTAGTGTGTGCATGATTTGAAATTTCTCTTTTGACATTGACAATGAGACATTGACAAATAATAATACATAGTTGTCATGTATCCATGGAAATGACTATATCTGGCAGGTCCGAATGTAAGAAATTTTATGTTGGCTGGAAAAGGAAATTTCTTGGTACTCCCAGGGATTTTTTAGCAGGCCCTTCTATTTTCATTGCCTTCTGCATCCATATTTAAAGATGGCTGCTGTCTAGACTTCCTGTTCTGTGTATGAATTGTACCTCTCTGAGCATGGAAGCTCAGGGATGTGGGAATTTTCTTACAAGTTAAACAAAATCCTCAAGAGTTAAACAAGCTTGTGATTTGTTCTATTTCATTTGTTTTCAATAGTTATCTTAGATGTTTACTAGGCTGTTTGTCTATATGCATTTGGCGAGCTAGTGTCTTTGAGTCCAGAACCTAATACCAGAATTGTGAGATGTAGTAGCTGACCTTGAACATAGTTTCTGATCTGCATTTCTAGCCTTGACTTCGGTGGTGTTGTAGTCAGGGGTTGTGAGGAGAACAATTAAAATCAGGACATGGAATTTATTTTATTTTGTAATGGTCACCCAGAGTTAACACAAAGTGTAGCAAATCTATCCCACCAAAGACATGGCATATTCAGCCAGGGGCCTGAATGCCACAGCACTGTCCTACATGAGTCCAGATGAAGACCCAGAGCTCATGACAGTGCCTCCTGTGAGTCCAGCTGGAGATCTAGAGCCCATGAGAAGGACTCATGCCAGTCTCTTTTATGATCTGTGCTGGGAAGTCCCAAAGGTCAGCGGTGGAACTTAGAAAGTCTATGCCAGCAGGGTGAAGGAGCTGTGCTGGTAGGTTGAAGGTTCTATGTTGGAGCTGAGAAGTCACGCTCAAAACAAAGACCAGGGCTGTCCTGAAAAGCACCACAGCCATCCTCAGTGACACAGAGGCCCCGAGCTCCTCCAATGTTAAGCACAGTCAAGTACACACCTGGAAACCAGCATGATGAGTTTGTCCTGGAGATTAAGTGGCACATGTCTTCCCCTCTGGAGCCAGGAAGCGATGCTCAATGTAAGGACCAGGAGAACCAATGACTCAACAGCAACATATAGGAGAACCCACAACACCTCTCCTCTCTTCTCCTTCTCCATGTCTCTACTTATGCTGGCAACTTTCCTTGGGTGGAATATCTACGCTCAGCACCATGGTGATTTAGTTCCACTGGCATTAAGTTGACCACCAGTTTTAAATCCATAACAGGTGGCTCCTATACTGGACTGTGCTTGTGAACAATTGAATCTATCTGCTCCTTTCACAGAAGTTATTCCAGCTCTATCGTCACAGGGAGGAGCAAAGTTTTATGTACCCAGTTTTTCTCAACATACACTTGTGAAGCCACTTCTACATTTCTATGGAAGTGTCCATGTTTTTCTACTTGAAAAAGTTGGCCTTTATTATTTTCATCCCATAGTGTTGTGTAGATATAAGGGTAAGCGCAGAAAATTCTACTGAAGTCTTAAATATCTTTAATTTGAAAGCAAAGTTTTGATATATATTTTCAAACTAATTAACTATGTTTTCTTTAGAGCCAGGATTTGAGAGAGGAAAGTAAATACATGTATTCTGTGACTAATGAGGTAAAGAATTTTTTTCTCATTTGTGTATAGCATGTTAATGTGTGTATTATTTTAAAATTCTAATCAAAGAACTTATGACTTTTGCCTCAGTACTTTGAAGCATTTTACATTTAACGACTGCTTATATATTTGGAATTATTTCTACCACTTTACTTTGTGCTTCTGTTTACTAGGCTTTCTCTTTACCCTTATTAACTCTCTCTTTTGCTTTTCTTGGATCAACTAGTATTTATCCTTCTTGTAAATTTTTCTATAAATTGAGAAGTTAAGCATGTGTCTATATCTGTCTAATACACAGATAGGCACATGCATGAAATTATAATTTTTATGTTACTCTTAAAAGTTTAATTTGCTTCTTCACTAAGCCTAAAGTTAATATATATTTTACTGTGCTTTTAAGTAGTGCAGTAACCTTAGCATGTGCTAAACTGCTTATCTTCTAAGTTGATTTATCTAGTATTTTTATTCCTCCATAATTTTATTTAAATTATGAACTATATTGTAGTTCAATACAATACAGTGACCTATACAGTGAACTATAGTGACGTGTGTTGCATTAGATGCGTGGTTAGTAAACATTCACTCCTGACCACCTCAGAGTAAAGTGTTCCCTGTTTCTTGACTGTGGCTTGACCCTGTCCCTTGCTTTGGCCAGTGTGGTTATTTTTATAGGTGATGTGAAGAGCAGCTGATGTGTTGGCACAGTGGGGCTTGCCCTCATGGGCTCCTACCTTTCCTCTTCAGTTTACTACTGAGATGTAATTCATTTGCTATAAAATTCACCTTTTAAAAGTGTGCTACTCAATGACTTTTGGCATATTCACAAACTGATGTAAAAATTATTAATGTCTGATTACTGAATATTTTTATCATACCCATTAGCATTCATTCCTTATTCCTTGCTTCTACAGTAACTTGGAAAACACCAATTCATTTTCCTTCTCCATAGATTTTCCTGCTGGGGGCATGTCATAGAAATGAGATCATGCAATACAGGACCATTTACTGGATCCTTCTGAATAGTGTGATGCATTCTGGGTCAATCTATGGTGCACCATGAATTAATACTTTATTTCATTTTGTGTATGATAAAAATCTCATAGTGTGGAGATAACCCATTCTGCTCATTCATTGATCAGTTGATGGACATTTGACTAATGGGAATAATGCTGCTGTGAGTATTTGTATGCAAGTGTTTATGGAGATACAGGAACATATTTTCAACTCTTCTGACAATAAACCTAAGATGAATTGCTGAATAGAGTAAGTCTATACTTAACTTCTTTTGGGGGGATTTAGTTTGTTATTTTACTTTAAAAATTTGATTTTTATTAGTATGTTTGCACTACATAAAAATTACATTCTTCATGGAGAGTTGGTACATATATATAACATATATTAATTCTTTTTACCTCCCTTTCCTCTCCCCTGCCTTCCCTTTACAACAATATGTAGAATTCATTAAATAAAAGTACTGGAATGCAAGGAACCATTTAGAAGCCAAGGTTAGGGTTAGGGTTAGGGTTAGGGTTAGGGTTAGGGTTAGGGTTAGGGTCAGGGAATTTAGATGAGAAGAAAATAATTTTGGTTTTTTTTCTACAAAAACAAATATCAATTGTCATAAATTCAACTGTTGACACAATAAAACAATGACATCTTTTAGATTTTTGTTTTACCTGAATAATTGATTACATGAATTCTTTAATATTATGAGAGTCTCAATGGATTCAGAAATTGTAGTTGTCCAAAACTGCAATATAATAATTCTTGATTACTTAAGAAACAGAAAATATGAGTCAAAGAATACTTGGCATCCATTTATATCTATCAACAAATGAACTGATAAAGAAGATGTGCTTTTTTATATGATGGAGTACTACTCAGCCATAAAGAAGGATAAACTTGAGATATTTATAGATAAATGAATGATCCTTGAGAACACACTCTTAAGTGAAATAAATGAAACACACCTGTAAGAATTGCATTGTTTCTCTGGTGTGAAAAACCAAAAGTGTAAATAAGGACCAGAGTATATACTAGATATCACAGGAGGAAAATGCTCAATTGGGAGGGAGAATTGAGTGGAGGGGGGAGAAGGAAGGGAAAAGAAAATAAAAGAGAAGTGAGGGCAAAATGGAAACAAAGATTTTGTTAAGTGAGAAGGGGAAGTGGGATTCAATGTAGGATAGGGAATGGGGAAAAAAAGAGGAACTGAGATGAGTCAAGTACAGGTACAAAGTCCCTATGAAGAAAGCAATCATGAAGTGTATTTAAAATGTATCAGTATACTTCATTAATAAAAAATTCTAGTGACATGAATAGAAATCCTGATACCTTCAGAATTTGAGGCTCTGAGCTATTCATACACTGACCCATCCGATCAGAGAAATTGGCAAGGACCAACATGGAAATCTTGAGTGAGCTTCTAGAGTTCTGTAAAATTCTTTTTGTACTATATTTTTTAAAATTCACATTTCAACACGTGTCCATGGCATATTGAATTGATATGCAATTAACAAGTTAAATTGAGCCTTCATTTATTGGTTTGATGTATTGTTTCATGTTTTTCGTAGTAGCACAAGATGTCTTTTATGGTAAGATACCTTTTAAAGCAATGAGACAAAAAAATTAATTAGATTTGATATATTCATTCTGAGGTCCTCAAAATTGCAGTAGATATAAACTTAATTTTAATTGAATTCATAAAATAACTTGCTTTTAGTTTTTATAATTTTTTGTTATTTAAAGACAATACCTACAATGTGCTTGGCCATAAGTATATTATTTATCATGTTTTAAAAAAGTGCCTGACTTACTAGACACTTTGATTTCCTGCAGAGTTATAATTTTATTGACCATGAGAATATGCTTAATTTCTTATGGAACTTCCAATATATTTTTCAATGTGGCTCTGTCATTTTACATTATCACTAACAAAACACAGGGTTATAATTTCTCCATATCCTCACCAACACTTATTTACTTATTTTAAAATTTTTATTACTCTCTTTGAAGCTATAAAGTGGTATTTTGTTGCAGTTTTGAGATGGATTTATCCAACAAGTAATTCTGCACTTTCATCTGAGTTTTGGGGTTCTTGTCAGTTTTGGCAAAAACCAAACCAAGCCAACCAACCAAACAGAGGTGAGCTGTTTGTTGGGGATTAAATTGAATATGTAGATCAATCTGGAAAGCATTGCCCTCTGAGAGATATAAAGCTTTTCTATCCACAAACACAGACGTGTGTCCGCTTGTTTAACTTTCCATTAATATGTGTATTAATGCTATTTCAAAGCTTTAAATGCTCGCACTTTGCATTTCTTCCACATTTATTTCCATGTACTTTATCCTTTTTTATGTTTTTGCAAATGAAGTCATTTTCTCTCCTCCCCTCCCCTTTCTCCTCTTCCTCTTCCTTTCCCATCCTTATTCAAAATCCAGATATAGAAATAACAGTGTCTCCTGGATGCTGTGATTGTCATAACCTTTTCCCTGCGCATAAACTTTCAGCCTATTATTCTTTAATTTTGTTACTGTGTGTCTGCATGTGAACTGTGTCACTAAATTTCAAATCATTCTGAAGGCTCTTTGATTTTTAGTAAACCTGAGAAGTTTTGTCTTTTATCGGTTATAATAAATTGTCAACCATTACTCTTTCAAACTTTACCTCTCTCTATTCTCCCCTCTTTCTCTGAAAATCCTATCAGGTACACTGTGCCTTTCTCTCTGCCTTCTTTCAGTCCTATATTTTTGTCCCTTAATTTTTCTTTTATGATTAATGATTAACTTCTTTTCTATACATGTTGTAGTTCTTTTCAATTGTGTCCAATCTGTTCTTTAATGCATTAGCTGAGTTTGAACTCAACTCATAAAGACTTTTACTTATAGAAGTATTGTGTTGTTTTCTCTCAAATATATATGTTCTGTTTACATATATATTACTTTTATTTATTAATTCCTTTTATTATTGCTCATTTTAAATAAAATTATTTGTAATGTCAGATTATTGCACAATTTGCTATATTTGATATCTTTGTGTGTGCACATGTGTGTGTGTGTGCACAGGTGCTGACTCTTCCTCATGGTGAGTTCTTTTTTTTTTGAACATGGTTTTATTTCTTGATATCCTTTATAATTTGAGATTTGATACCTCCCTTAGAATGGCTTTCTCTGCGGCTTCTAAACACAGATTTCTAAGGTGGTTTTGAATTTTCTTTTTCCAGCAGCTTTGAGACATTACACGGTGAGATCAACTGCTCTCTTCTCTGATTAAATATCAACACATCATGTAAGTGTATACATTTCACTCCAGGTCCATATTTTGTAATGATGAATTTTTAAGGGACACATGTTTTCCCTTTCAAACCAAGTAGAGACAAAGGCTGATATATTTTACTCCTCCAACACATTGAGTAGGAGTTAGTTTTATCTCCCTGTGTCTTTTGTACCAGATTTCTTTTCTCAGTTGCAATAAAATATTAGAATATAAAATGTGAATTATTGGGGTTAACCGTACCTTTTAGGGTCAGCTTAAATTTCTGCTCATGTATTTGCACTTGTGGTTTTACATATTTTTTAAAAATTTCTAGACCCAGAAAATACCCTCAACTTTCTCAAAATCTTAGCTACAAGTTTAAAGGTTCTCATATTTTTCTAGACATTCTAGGTGCTTTACTGAGGATGTTCTATGGTTATCTAGTCTATTATTTCGGTGGAACAGAAAATCTGAGATATGTATCGAAGGCTGAATTTTGGTGATAGGAATATATTCAGGTGTTGCCTACAAATTTACCCTAGTTGTTCTCATATAAAAAGCAAGTTTATTGATTTTTCAGTCCTTGAGGGGAAATAATTCAGGCTGAAAAACCTCCTTTCTGGTATATGCTACAAGATGCCTTGTGTCTTGGCCAAGTGGTGACTTTTGTTCTTTTCTTGATGTATATTATAAAACTGTATGATCAACTGTTTGCAAATAATTGCAGACTGATTTGTTTGGTTCCTTAAGGGAAGTGGATGGAAGTTAATGTAGCCATTTTCTGTTAGTATCAAGTATGGAATTTCTGTTCTCTGGGACCAGTGCCAGCAATCAGAAATTGACTGCTTTCTGCTTTCTGAGAGAGCATCTGTTCTTGTTCTGTATCTCTCATTCATTCATCTTCTCTCTCTCATCAAAGAGCTGGTGTGCCAGTGGTGATTTTGATTCGTAGCATCAAAAAACCCCAAAACCCAAAAATCTCAAAAAAATCCATTGCAAACCATGTCCCTGTTAACTTCAGCAGTTGGATATCTATCTTTTAACTGCAGAAGTAGAATTTTATCATTTAATTAATATTGTGCATTTTATGATGTTGCAATGAAAGACAGTTATGTTGATTTTAGCATTATAAATAAGAAAATAAAAATACTACCTTTAATACAATACAGGGGAATCTCCTAGCAAAGATGGACCAATCAGTTATATGACTCTTCATTCATATTTCAAACTTAGAAATTGATTAAAATGAGAGTAGAATAATCATAATCATAATCATAATACAGATATACTACAAATGTAAATATTTAAAATATGTTAAGATGATTACACATAAGTGGAAGAGATGATTCTAGATGTATGTGAGATTGTATGAACTCTAGGGCAATTTTAAAGATTATATACTTTAAGGGTTGGTATATAAACACTTTCAAAGAGATTGTGTCAAAACCTCTGACCTCTTGCAATTTTGAAAGAGAAATTGTGATCTTTTTCTGTTTTGACTTTTGCAGTTGGAAGAAGTCCTTTTAGAAAAGTTCACTTTATCAGCTTAAATGTGCATCATAGAAGTAGTCACCTCCCCAAATATAGTCAACTGTGGAACACTGAATTTGAAATATTGAGCCACACACTCACACACTCACACTCACACACACTCACACACACACACACTCACATACTCACTCACACACTCACACACTCACACACACACTCACACACTCACTCACACACTCACACACTCACACTCATACTCACACTCACACACTCACACTCATACTCACACTCACACACTCACACTCATACTCACACTCACACACTCACACTCAGACTCACACTCATACACTCACACTCACACTCATACTCACACTCACACTCACATATACCTGTGAGTTCATGTAAGCAAAACCACACAATGTTTACCCTTGTGTGTATGGTTTATTTCATTTAACAGAATGGTCTTAAGGTGCATCTGGAAAGTGGAGTGAAAACTACTCCAATATTGCCCCCAAGGATGCCACAGCCAGGTTGATTGCAAAATCACCACCTTTGTCTCTTTGGGGTTTCTCCACATGGCAGGAACATTTGAACCTTCTGAAGAATTATTTTCCACTAAAGATCAATAAATAGATGCAAATTACAAAGAACACAAGGGAATTCATTGATATGAGCCACAGAGAAATGATTGAATGAATTACAGAAATTGTGATAGTGAGTTTTAAAAGGTGGAGGACTTTGACAGGGGTATTAAGTTAATGACTTGTAAGTGTTCGTAGAGATAAGATGAAGCACAGAAATCTGAATCCACAGGAGGCAATGATGAACATGGGCATGTTTATAAAAGAACTAAATATAAAAGTACAGGAAATGAAATCAGTAAGCAGACAAATGAAGAAAGAAATGCCATAGTGGACATACTACATACAGCTGCAGAAATCATTAGGAGGTTGAAAGAGGAGAATTAATGAGCAAATCTCCTGGATTGTAACAAAGATGTGATAAAAATAATGTATGAAAGAGAATTTGAAAGATATAGGAGAAATCATATAACACCTTGACATAATTTTAACAGGATTTCAAGAAATGAATCCTTGTTTAAATACTTGGGAAAGGGCAGACCTAAAATTAACATCTCAGTTCTCAACAGTTTATAAAATCTATTCTGTTAAGCACCGTGTAATACCCTCTCATAGGTGCTGAGCAGCTGCATTAGACTTTGGAAAACAGAATCCCACAGGATTTATCATTGCTTTGTGAAGGAGAATTATTATTATTTTGTGCTGGTTCTCAGTGAATAACCACACTGACATTTTAGGTTCATATAACTCTATAATTTATAAATTTTATCTTATGTTCCTATGAACATATAAAATCAGTTTTTAATTCTTTTACCATTTTGTTTAGATATATAAAAGAGTTATGCTTAAAAAAATCAAAGGAGGTCACACTTTACAGTGAATTGTTACATGCAATACCGTCTCATAGGTGCTGTTATTTGGCATTACTTATATGCTATTATTTGATGGTAGTAACGCTCAGTTAACAGATGAAGAGTTTGAAACTTACTAAGGTTATTTCATTCACAAACACATTCCCCAAAGCCCTTAATCTTGTTTAAATAAGTATTAGCTAATTCCAATTTATGTGTTGTTTGTATTATATGACACCCCATCCACTACACTATATTACTGTAATTTTATGGGTCAATAGCGATAGTCTTGGAATGCAGGTCGAGATTTTAAGATAAATTTCTGAAGACCATATCCTAAATGAGTGATGGTCAACCTATGGCACACATTATCAGTGACCCAAATGGTAGCCTCCCAAACAGATCCTGATGGTGTATTGATACTCAGGACAGTGAGTGTGGACTCCTCCATATGCTAGTTACATCCCTGCCTCCCACTCAAACTCAGTACCCACAGAGCCTCTGACGTGACTGTTTTCTAATTAATCACAAGGTGTAAGCCAGATCCCAAAGTCAGGTAATGCACCAGGATGGCTTGCACAAATTGCTCACTGCTACATGTCTTGTTCAGATAGACTCTGCATTAGCAATGACACACTTTTCTGTGCATACACCTGGCTTTCCGAGTCACAGATGGCAATAGATATAAGTCCCCTCCTGGGATATGAGGACACAACGATGGAGGCCAGTTTTGTTCTCTGCCTCTTTTTGCTGTGGGCCCCTAAGTCCGTGAACAGTGAAGGTTCTGTTTATCTCTTTAGTAATAACCACAGTTGTCTCAAGCACTGTGGCCTGGAGGGGTTGTCATGAAAGTCAACTAAGTTACAGGGTGTAAGCTTCAACAATATGGGGTGTTATCTTGTTGTCTAATGGAGTTTTCCATGACCTGTGCTTTAGCTTTGTCTTGCCAGCAAGACTTTGACTTTGTGTTTCAGTTGTTTTTGTTTCGCCTCCAAAGAGACAGAATTAAGCTAGGCTCTCCCTAAATACTTATTAAGTGATAGAACTAAATTGATGTGCTCTCTTGTTAGTTCATTATGTGTGTGTTTGCCATCTATCTTTTCCACTACCATATTCACTCAATGAAGGTGATATCTATCTGTTTTGTTCTCTGCTGAATTGTAAACACTTAGAGCACTGCTCGCCATGTATGGATAATCATTAGATACTCAATAATAAATGAACAAATAATGAATGAATGATGTTTGCCAAATGAGAGGCTCTTAGAGTGGGAATTAGACTTACGAGTCTTTATATTTTCAATGATAGAAGTTTTTCCTCACCTATTAGGCACTTACTTAATACTGCTGAAGAAATATTAGAACCTTTAGAAATTATGAATATATTCCTGCTTTCCCATTTATTCTCACTAACTCCATTATCTTTGGGCAGGGATCATACTCAAACAGTTCATACCATTCTTGTCTCTTGATTCCAATCATTCTTTTATTGTCCCTATGCACTGTGCTGCCAGAAAAAAGCTACCTAAGACACAGATCTCATCTTGTTATTACCTTGGACATGATCTCTGACTTCAAGTTACTAAGAATTATTCTGTGACAGTTGTGGTCTTCCAAATTAAATCTATCATCTGACCCTTCATCCCGGTCTCCTCCGAGTCCCTTCTGTATCTGAAAACTGGTCTCGCTAACTTACCTACTCTTCATGAATTATTAATTTTTTTCTTACTTTTTCTCTTTTGATAATAGAAAATATCCTTCCTCTATATCTAATACATCCATTAAAGCTAGAAATCTTTACCCTGGAACTCTGTCTAAACTATATGACGTTTATCTCACAGTCCCTTTTAAGTGAACTGAATATTTCTCCAACTTGATTATAGAAGATTGGAAACGTATCTTGTGATTTATTTTATTTGTATTTTGGCTTATTTATTGATAATCATTTACTGTAGTTTCAAAGAGCATTGAATTTCATTCTGAGTCTTATGGAAATATATTGCAATGATTTAAGCAAAAGAGTGACATTATCTCAGTTTAGGATAACATGATCTTATATTTAAAAATCTCTGCAGACTTCATAAAAATTCCTTCTATTCCTTGTTTTTATTAGTGCATGTCTACCATGCATAATGATCATATTCACCATAGGGAATTTGTATCAGTATATAATATATCTTAATTTTTCTTTTTGTTCCCATTCCCTATCCTCTCTTTTTAGCCCTTCCAGCCCTTCTTACCCTCCCCATTTATTTTTATTTTATTTTTTGTTTTTTTCTGAGACAAAGTCTCACTTTGTAGTTCAGAGTGGCTCAGAACTGTCTATGTACTCCAGGCTAGACTTACTTCTCTGTGATCCTTTTGCCTCAGTTTCCCAAGTGCTGAGACTATAGGCATAAGCCACTATGTCCAGCTCCCTCCTCATGTGCAAAAGCTTTATTTTCATTTTTTCCTTCTATTTCCTCCTTTTCTCTTCCTTTCCTCCCTCCCCCCATTATTTCCCTTCCCATTTAAGTATGTTTTTCCTACTTTCCAATATTGATCCTTCATTTTGCTCCTTATCTACCCTTTGAGGTTCTTGTACAAGAGAATCAACCTGTTCTCCAAAGCTATATGAATTAAGCAGAAAATAGGGCTAAAAACCCCTACTAGAAATAATAAATGAATATGACAAAACCAACCCATAAAAATCCATTTTGGTATACCAACAATGAACCATTCAGAGAAAATTAGGATAACAACCCATTGACAATAGATTCTAAAAGAATAAATTACACAGGAATGCACTGAACAAAGGTTGTGAAAAACTTGCAGTCTGAAAAAAATAAAAATAGCTAAAAATTAAAAGAGACAAATAAATGGAAATCAACCCATGTTCTTATATTAGAAGACTTAATATTGTTAAAATATTCATACAAGTCAAAATTCTACTTAAAAATAATGCCATCTCTTTCAATGATTTCCCCATGGCATTTTTCCCAGAAATGGAAAACCAAAACAAAATGTGAACAATGTTACAATTCATAGCTTACCACAAAAATACAGAATATCCAAAGTGATCTTGAGAAAAACAAAGTCAATTTATCACACTTTCTATTCCAAAGTATATTCTAAAGCTATAATAATTAGAAATAGCACGATACTGGCATAATGACAGATATATAAACCAGTGAGTTATAATACCCTGGAAAAATCCTACGCATATATATTAAATATATCATCAGCAAGAGTACCCCATGTTCTAAAAATACACAATATGTTAAGAATACACAGTGGAGGATATGCAAATGTCTTCATATAAACTGTGAAAACTTCATACCATATGTAAAACAAAAACCTGACTCTTTATCTTACACCATAGAAAAAATTAAATCAGAAGTGATTAAAAACTTCAATGTAAGACCTGTAATTGCAGTCAAAAAAACTTCTTAAAAATTAGTCTTACAATAACTTCTTTTATCTTGTTTTCTTTTTTCTTCCATTTTCTTTCTTTCTTTCTTTCTTTCTTTCTTCTTTCTTCTTTCTTTCCTTCTTTCTTGTTATGACATCCAAAAGTTTAGGGAACCAAAGCAAAGATAGGTAAATGGTATCATATAATACATATGTTCAACATCATTGGTTATCCAAGAGATGCAAATTCAAACAACACTGAGATTCCATCTCATCCCAGAAAGAATGGCTCGCATCAGGAAATCAATCAATAACAAATGTTGGAGAGGCTATGTGGAAAAAGGAACCCTTCTCTACTTCTGGTGGGAGTGTAGACTGGTGCAACCACTGTGAATACCAGTGTGGAGTTTCCTCAAAATCTAGGATTAGACCTCCCATTTGAATCAGCTATTCCTCTTTTGGATATTTTTCCAGAAGAATTAAGAAGATAATACCACAACTCTCTCTATATCTATATCTATATCTATATCTATATCTATATCTATATCTATATCTATATGTATATCTATATCTATATCTATATCTATATCTATATCTATATCTATAGTATTATAGATATAGTATTATATAGTATAGTATTATATAGTATTATATAGTTTGTATATCTATATCATCTATATCTATATAAACTATATATATAGATATAGATATAGATATAGATATAGATATAGATATATATCTCCACCCATGTTTATAGCAATACAACTTGTAGCAGCTAAACAACCCAAATGCCTACCAACCATGGGATGGATTAAAAAAGGGGTTTTTTTTCAACACGATGGAGTACTACTCAGCCATAAAGAAGGATAAACAAGGTAAAGGGATGCAACTCATGACCATACTCACAAGTGAAATAAATCAGACCCACATCTGTAAACATCACATTGTTTCACTAGTGTGAGAAGCTGAACAAGTTAATATGATCCAAAATGTACAACAGATATGTGAATTTGGAAGAAACTGCTCAAAAGAAAGAGAAACTGTGATGAGGGAAAGGGGGAAGGAAGGAAAGGAAAAGGAAAAGAATATGTGTACATATGCACATGAGATAATTATGATAGCTATACAAGTTAATTTCTCTTAGTTCACTGCAAAGAAGGGCTTGTGCTATTACTGTGTGGACAAGATTTCATACCTATATTTTGTATTCTGAGTAATTGCTATGAAGATAACAATACAAAATGTATTAGCTATGGTTACTATCCTACTAGCCTATTTTGAAAGACTTTTATTTTTATTTATTTTCTTTAAAATAATAAACTAAAAAGTTTTGGAGTGAAAAATCAATAGAACAATAATAATCAACAGTACAATAGGAGGATTTCTTTGTCATATACCTGATATGGGGTTAATTTCCAAAATATTTAAGGAACTTTTACAGTTTAATAGAAATAAATAAAGTTCAATTAAACAAAGAGAACTTGATCAGACATTTCTCCAAAAAAGGTATTCAAGTGGCAAAGAGGTATAATGAACAGGTGCTCAATGTCACTTGCTAACAACCAGAAAATTCAATTCAAAGCTACCAGGACTTGTCACCATCCCTACTAGGATGGCTATCATTGTAAAAAGGCTAAGTGTTAATGAATATGTGGAAACATTGGAAACCTTGTAGCTACCAAAGTAAACAGTTTGGAGGCTCTTCAAAAAGTTAAAAAAACTATCCTATGATCCAGAAATCCCACTTAAACCCCTGCCCATCAGGATTTGCTAAGAGGGTGGAGTTCATGTGGAGTGTGTTTGCCAAACACATACACATCTGAAAGAATTAAAGTCTTAAGGAGACACTGTCTCACCCATGTTCATAGCAGCCTCAGCTGTTTACAGTTGCTAGTACAGAAAAACAATGCAAATATGCAGTGAAAGACAGATTTTTAAAAATGTGTCATATATTGGAATATTATTTGGCCTTAAATAAAAGGCACACACAATAGAGTAGACTCAACCTCAAACAAAAGGGAAAACTATCATTTTGAATGAAGTGAATGAACCTAGAGATCATTATATTGCATGAAATAAGCCAATCACAGGACAAGTACTGCGTGGTTCCTTTTGTTAGAGTGATCTATAATAATCAAATCTTTGCCTGCAGGGAATACTTCATGTTTGCCAGTGGCTGGCAAGGGAGGAAATGGGGCACTCTTATTCAGTGGGTTTTGAGTTTCAGTCATACTAGATGAATAAATTCTAGATGTCTGTTATACAAAATAGTGTATATAGTTAATCCAATATTGATGCACTTCAAGATTCATTGGTGTTGCTTTGGAAGTGCTCAAGGTAGAACCCAGTACTTCATGTATGCTAAACAAGTACTTGATCACTGAGCTACAATCCCAGTCCATCAGATTTGTGAAGAGAATAGAGCTCATGTTGAGGGTGTTTGCTAAACATGTGCACATACACACACCACCACCACTATCACCACCACCATCACTACCCCTAAAACCACTACCACTGATAGCAATGAAAACAGCAGTAACAACAATAAAAGAAGAGCAAAGGACCACAAGGAAATTGGGAGGTGATAGATAACATGTATTACTGGGATTATGGTGACAGGTTCACACGTGTTTGCATGTGTCCAAACTCGGTCACCATATCGCACACACTAAATATATGAAGCTCTTTTGTACATAAATTAAACTTCAGTAAAGCCACTAAAAATGCTTATGGTGTAAAATAACAGTCAGCTAAATTGTAATGTCAGCATTTCATTAGGTTGGTGAGATTAAAGCCTTGGTTATAGTAAAAACAAGAACAAAACAATGACGATTTAGTGAGGGTTTATACTGGATGCCACTTTGTGAAGAGCTAGCTAAAGCCAGCCTTTCTCTGTGGCCTTATAGTACCGGATTTTTGCAGGCTTCCTTCTCAGTGAATTGGAAAAGCCAGTGCCAGCTATGAATACAGAAATACCTTGGAGGCACCGGTGCCAGGGGAGTTCATGAGGAGGGACTAAAATAGGGCAGACTATTTTTTCCTCAGTCTGACGACCCAGAGGGCTGCCTTCTCTGTATTGAAGCTGCTTTGTTCATTTCTCTGTGACAAGCGCCTTGTGGCTGTCAAGACAAGATCCTTGGAAGACCAGAGTGGAATTAGGAGACAGCCTTCCTATTCCAGGCCCAAACTGAATTGCTGGTCTCTGCGGATTACTTGAACAAGCTCTGAGAGAGGACTGCTGGCCTGTGTGATTACTCAGTCTTGTCACCAGCACACTTTCACTTTGTGGCAGACCAGAGGGCTATTAGGTGGAGGGCTGACAATACTTTGCAAACCTGGGTGGCCGATGTTTTCAGCTGGCCCTGGGGATACTTCCTTTCACCGAAATGGCCCTGCATTTGGTCCTCTACTCACCTGCCCCTACCCTCTACCATTACCCGTAATTGCCCCCTTGAAGTATGATAATTTTGCAGGTACTGTTTGGTAAGATGCATGGGGAGGGAAATACATCCTGACAGTGAAGGCAATTTGTCAGTGCAATGTTAAAACAAGATGAGGAGAAGGAACAGTTCAGCACAAGCTGAACTCACTAAACTTTCAAAAATAACTGTATTTAAGTTGAGCTGAATCAGGAAGACAGTCTGGATGTCTTATGGATTTGTAAGCGGCACGTGCAGGCTCCTCTTTACCCCAAGGCAGGCTTGTGGTCTTGTCCCTTGGCACACAGTTCTTCCCCTGCTGTAAGCTGAGTTCTGCATCCACGGTGCTGTCTGCAGATGGAGCCGAGCCTTTGACGCTAACAAGTACTGTGCACCTGCTTGGCGTGCCTTGGGGCAGTTTCCAGAAAATTACTTCCTTCCTTCCTTCCTTCCTTCCTTCCTTCCTTCCTTCCTTCCTTCCTTCCTTCCTTCCTTCCTTCCTTTACTTTCCCATTCCTTCCTCTACTTCTACGTCTCACTCAAAAAGAGGTTGCAGGGAGGTCTTGGAGGTGGAATTTTTAACAGCATTTTAATCAGTCTTCCGGTCTACAGTTTCCACCTGTTTCACCAAAAGATAAACTTTCCCCCCACATTGTTGCCAAGCAGTATTTAAAAAAATCTGTGCCCATCACAGGACTCTGCTGCCTGGGCTTCCATGACTCTTCCACAGCTTCTCTATCAAGTCAAGTCCAAAGGACTCCTCACGAAATGCACGCTTGTTCTGCACCTCTCTCCACTCTCCTGTTCTTTCACAGCTTGTGCCCCCTATGCCGCTGGCTGGGATGCTTCTTTCCTTTAATCTTATGGCTGGGAAGTCCTGTGTTCATGACCTCGTGATTTTCATGATTATTTGATTCAACAAGGAAATATCACCCTTGCATGAGGACCCGGAAAAGTGGGTTGAAGTTGATGCAGTAAGTGGCCTGCGAGACTTGAACCTGAGTTTTCTAACTGCAAGTCTGATACATGTTTAGGCATCTGCCATGATTTCAGCTACCTTTAATTTGTGATGAGAATATAGTGATTCAAAAATAGGAACTTTTTGTGGTTCCACTTTGCTCTGCATTTGTTCCCTCTGGCTGAAAACTGGAAGAAACTAGATCTGTCCTTTTCCCCAAGTCCTCTGCCCCCATCCCGACTGTCCACAGCCATTAGTATCCAGTGTCAACATTTCTTGGACATACCTTGCCAGGATCACTGTCCTAATATGTGTAATATTAAGTATAAATACAAATAGCAATTAAGAAATTCAACTCATGTGAAGGAGCTTGTCATAGAACCATTGGTGGCTTGACCTCTATTACCTGTGCTTCCTCACTGGCAACCTCTTTGACTCTCTGGTTGGAGTTTTCTTTGGTTATGGGAACATGATACAACCCACAAATAGGGAACACCAAGAGTGACGGGGAGTTAGGACTCTCATTAGTGACTGATGGTTACTGGAAGGTAACCTAGATCAGGTTTCCCTTCACCAGGGCAGGGTGACTTTTAGGGTCTGTTCAGAACTATCTCCTGGAGTTTTCCAGGAAAATAGAATCTCACTGTTCATGGCAAAGTATCTGTTTATTTGTGTCCCCTCCACTGACTTTCCTCTTTCCCTCTCTTGGTTCCTTTTTTCCCTGCTGGGACTGCCTGGGGACATCTCTCAAATAAAATCCTTGCACTATGATTCTATAATCTCAGTTTTGGCTTCCAGAAGAAACCAGTTTATGCCCTTTCTTAAAGTCTGGGCTTTGACCACTTTGCGGATATGGAATGTTGGAGTTGATTGCAGTTGACAAGAAATAATCTTGAAATGAGAAACTGATTCCACTCAGCCTGAGTCCAGGAGATGAGCATTGATAGAGACCAAAGAAAAATACTGAAACAGCCTTTGACGCATGACTATGGAGCAATCATAAGAACCTCTGTAGTTAGAGGTGCACTAATTCTAGTTTGTTATTAATATGACTGCATTTGTTACCAAATTCTGCAGTCGTTCTCAGAGAAAGGCATGCAATTCTCTTCATCCATGGCTAATTCTTTTCCACCCTTTTTATGATCGCATCTTCTTTCACTGTCTCCGATGATCCTGCAGAATCACCTTTACCCTTTCTTTTATTTTTGTAGCTGCCTTTTTCTCATGCCTGGGATTTTTTATTATATTACAAAGATGGCCTTTGGGATGTTCTCTTCCTGTTGCCAGTGATGATTCTTAAAAATAATAGAGTTCTCTTACTGTCTTCTTCCTCACCTCCCACTGAATTCTCAGCCCACAGCAATCTGGCTTCTACTCTCATCTCTTGAGTTAATCTTCATTTGGTATTTATTATTTTATGCATTTATTTTGAAATTGACCCACAAAATAGCACATAGTTTTGAAGTCCTGCATGATGTTTTGGTCCAGGTATACACTACACAATATTCAAAGCATGGTAAATATGTGTCTTCTCAAACTTTTGTCATTTATCTGTGGTAAAAGTATTCAAAATCATTCCTTATACTTTTCTGGGAAACACTCAGTATATTATCATATTGTCACCCTACTGTGCAATAGAACACCAGATTTATTTCTGCTAATTGTAGCTTCAGACCCATTGATCAACCTTTCTCCATCTGTCTCTCTCTTGTTCTTTCTCTGGCCTTTGGTAACTGTGAACCTACTTGCAATTTCTGTGAACCAATCTCTTTTGATTCTATGAGTGAGTAGGGTGATGTGGTATTTGTCTTTCTGTTCCTGGCTTATTTCATTTTTCACTTAACATAGTAAGTTCAGTTTCATCTATGCCAGGAGTTCACATTGCTATGGCTGAACAGTATTCTGTATTGTGAATACTACTGCAATAAATGTAGGAATACAGATATCTCTTGACATATCTTCTTTGGATATACACCCAGTAGTGAAAATACTAGAACATATGGTAGTGTTATTTTTAGCTTTTTAGGAATTCTAACTTTTTTCATAATGGTGATATCAATTTACAGTCCCATTGATAATTTCTTCCCATTCCCTTGCCAGTACTTGTTATCTTTAGTCTTTTTGATGAAAGCTACTTTAACAGAAGTGAGATGATATCTCATTGTAGGTTTGATTTCCATTTTATTGATGATTGGTTGCACTGATTTTTTTTCATATACCTGATAACCATTCATATGTCTTCTTTTGAAAATGTCTGCTAAGTCTATTTCTCACTGTAAATCAGAGTGATATTTTGTCACAAGAAGGAGACCTAGGAATGAAGGGAAGAGGGAGGGAGGTGAAGGGAGTGGATAAAAAACAATTAAGATATGTTATATACATGACCCCGCTCCCCACAGGGAATGTGGTCATCATGTATTGCAAACATGTACTAATAAAACTTTAAAAATAAATAAAATAAATCATTTACCATTGGATTGAGTTCTTATATGTTCTAGATATTTAGCTTGTGTTAGATATATAATTTTCAAATGTGACTTTTCATTCTGGATCTTGTCTTTTTATTTTGTTGATTATTTTCTTTGTTGTGCAGGTTTTAGTTTGATGGAATGTCATTTGCCCATATGTTCTGCAGTTTCCTGTGCTGCTAGGATCTTACTTTAAAAAATTTTTGCTCTTCTCAAAGAACTGAAATGTTCCAACTACATTTTTATACAATAGTTTCATTGTTTCAGTTGTTTTATTTAGGGTTTCAATTCATTTTGAGTTCATTTTTACATATGTTGAGAAATGGTTTAATGTCATTGTTCTGAACTCATGTATACAATTCGCTAGCACTGTTCATTGAAGAGACAGTTCTTTCCCCAGTCTGCGGTCTTACCACCTTCACATCTATTGGTTGTAAATGCATGACTTAATTTGTAGGTTTTCTCTTCTGCTCCAGTGGTTTATGTGGCTGTTTTTATGTCAGTACCATGCTGTTTTGATTACTTTAGCTTTGGAGTAACTTTGTTCTGTTTGCTTAAGATTACTTTGGATATTCAGATGTTTTTTGTGGTTGCATCTAAATATTGACAACCTTTTTCTAGTTGTGTGAAGCATGCTGCTGCTATTTTGATATTATTGCACTAGATCTGCAGATTGCTTGATGTAGTATGGGATGAAACTCCTTTGTTTTGAAGGTTGGAGTGGTTGTTTTGTGGTCAAATCCAAATGGAATTTATCAGGCCTTCTACTGCTGTCTTTTTTACACTAACCAATAGTACAAATATGAGAATCAATACTGCATGTAATGTAAATGCTCAGTTATTACTAAGTGATCTATTATTACTAAGACTATTATTGCCCCTTCCCTAACTTCTTGAAATCTGTTCCAAGGCTTTCAGGACACAACTTCTATTTACTTGCTTTTCTTCTACCCATCTGATTTCTTTGGCTCATTCCCTCCAAGGGATCATGTACTTTTGTTCAGCATTTAAATGGCCATGTTCCTTCAGAGTTCTAGTCTCTTTTTCCTTTTTATGTGTTACCATTGAGTTCCAATTATTTTCACAACTTCAAAAATTGACTTTTCTAGTACAAAATTATTTATCGAACGACAGATTTTATTTCAATTCTTTCATAAACATTTCTCCTAGAGACTATAAGGGCCTGTGAAACTTGTCTTCTGCAGTGGAGAATTTGTGTCCTTTTACATGCTCCTCTACCTTTTGCTGTCTCTCATCAAGCACTTGCTATCATGAATGATGCACCACCTCCTTAGAAGCCCAAGCCAGATTCCTGCGCATAATCTTGTGTTATTCCTTCTCACACATCAGCCACGCCTCCAAACTTGTCCAGTTGTCTACTCTAGTCCATAGTTAGTACTACGTGAATAGCTTTCCTATCTGCTTTCTGCTGTTCCACCCACAGCATTCCTTGAATTTATGGTCTCATTCCATCTTGCTTGGATGATTTCCCCAACATCCTACTCACCCCCTGTCTTCAGTCTTGTCTACTTCCAGTTTACTGCCTGGTGCCAGAGAAGTATCTAAAAATACAACTTTATATATAACATGGCCATGCTGGAAATCTATCTATTGATCTTCAGCACCCACATGCACATAAAACTGCAGGACCTTTAAGAACCTTTGTGATCTAGACATGAGCAGCTTCAAAACCCCCCAAATTACCAACCTCATTGCTATCACAACCATGCAACATTGCTGAGTGTACACCCTGGGTTTACTTCCTTTAGCTCCCCCTTTTGTCCACCTTCCATCCCCACCAGTAAGAATTATTATTGCTTTACTGTCATACATACATTCCTTATATTCACTCAGTATCATATTTGGAATGACTTGTTTTTAATCTTTGTCTTTTTTAGGAGCTTGAGTGGTAAACTCAGCATGAACTGTATACTTAATATCACTTATCTTTAAAACCTCAGGGCTTATCACAATAATTTAGTTCACTCCAAGCTATCAGTTCAATAATTTTTTAACCAGTTCTGGTAGGTGATATTTTAACAACTGAATCCCAGAAGCTCTTCAGGGAGTAGTAACAACATAACAAATATGTAAAGACAAAATCTGACTTCCAACATGAGCAAACTGTACTCAGTTGTGAAACTGGAGTCAAAAAGTAAAGGTTCAGGTTTTAAATTTTGCCATATTTGCTATGAGTTATTTAGACCTCCTAGCTTAGAACTGACTTGTCTCAAAAGTTAGGATACTGATAATAATTCTTGTCTTAACATCCTAATACTGTACAGATTGAATGAGATAACATGCCAAACAAGAACTTTGTAAATAGGGATATATGAAACAGTGAAAAATGTTATTGCTAACACACATAAATTGCTAATCCTGTATGATAAATGTAGTTTCTTAGTAATAATTCTAGTTGTAATAAAATCAGAAAAAAGTTCTTAAGCAAGAAGAGGCATATTTTCTTATCAGAAATATGGAAGTAAGTATTTGGTACAGTTGGAGCAATAGTGCTACCAGGTACTCAAGATGGATCTCTATTTTGACATCATTATCTTTAGCAGACTGGCTTTTGTCTGAGTGATGGCTGCTTCAAAGATGGCTGCCCCAAAGATGGCTGCTTCAGGGGCTGGGGATTTAGCTCAGCGGCATAAGCGCCTGCCTTGCAAGCGCGTGGTTGTGAGTTCGATCCCTGGTACCGACTAAAAAAAAAAAAAAAAAGATGGCTGTCTCAAAAATGGCTGTCTCAAAGATGGCTGCCCTTGTTATAAAATCACATCTGTATCTGAGGCAGAAAAAAAAGGGGATTGCACAGGCCTTATTTGTTCTTCCCATTAAGAAAGCACACTCTTTTCCCAAGATTGCATCAGATTTCTGCTCCCATTGCAATGCCCGAAAATGAAATACCTACACTGAGCTCTGTGGATGGCTGGGGAAGAGTGAGCAGTCTCAGCCTTTCTATGGAGTCAGGCAAAGAAGAAGGCTTGAGGAAATACATTACAGTTACCAGCTGACAGTGTTTTCTTCATGTTTCTTCCTGTCCAATCTCAGTTTTCAGTCAATTGTTGAGCAGTAAAGCATTGTATTGTGTAAGCAAAGATGCCCTCAGTGGAGGAGGGACTGAGCATTAAGACTAATTAAGAATCAGCATGTCTTTTTAGATGTCTATTCTTTCCTTCAGATATCAATAAATTTAAGTGAAGATCACAGAGCTCTGTTTTTGGTGGATGGAAGGTCACCTTACTTTACTATTTACCCTCAGAAAATGTATCCATTAGAAGTTAAAGAGAAATAAGAGAAGAGAAGGAATTCTGAGGCTTGACTTTCCATTATGGCTTCCAGTACAATTCAGCCTAGAAAAACAAAAAATGACTGCAGATAGGCAAAGACTCAGAAGTGGGAAAGAGATGCTGAAAGAAATAAAAAATAACCTGACAAAATTAAAATAGTTTAATTCTTCTCTCTACTCCAGTTCCAATATAGCACCTTATGAAGAGCAGAGCAGTTCAGCCTGTCTACTCTCACATCCTGGCTAGAATAACTGTAGGGAGACTTGGCATTTATGATGACTGGTGGGATCACTGGGGTTGTTTTTGTCTTCTCGCTCTGTGATCATTATAAGTAGTTTCTTCATTTTCATTAGTTCTGTCAAACAGAAGTAGAGGGCATCTTAAATAAGCATCTTGATTGAAGGGACAGATGATCCCAACTGTGTAAGGTCCAGTTTGTTCAAGAAGTATGCCTTGAGCTGTGCCCGGTATGCTGGCTTGTTTAGCACTCTGGAGTAGAATAACTCTGCCGGCCCAGCAGATGGCTACTTTCTGTTTTTAGAAGGACCAACTTGGGATGCCTTATGCTTTTAATCTTGTTGAAAGGTGTTCTAAAAACTCACAGCCTATCAATTGCTCTTCATATTTTCCATTCAAGCTGGAGCAAAATTGCATTAGAATTAATTTATTATTTAAAATGGTAGAAATGGAATGTATAATGCCCTTCACAGAAATGTAGGAATTAATTCCTGCAATAAATCTGAAACCAGACTGCAAAATCATGGTGAAATATTCTAACTGTCTGCACCTACCATTTTGTGAAAAATTACCTAGTTGAAGCATCCATTATGGTTTTCTAGATCTTTCTATACTGTCCTTTTCTCTTTTTCTTCTTTATAATCTACATGGTTGTTTAAGTTAGGCCACAAAGAAAGTGAGCGAGGTGATTTTGTAACAGCAGTCTACCTGAAGCATTCCATAGCATCCTAATTTGAAAGCCTGCAGATGCCTTTATCTTCTGTAACTTCCATTAATGTTGGCATTGCCAAGTATTTTGTGAAGGACCTGATTAAATCCATCTGTCACTTTTTTCACTTCAATCTCCTAATGACATTTTCATGGTTAAAACTATGGTACCAGTTCCTTACCCAAGTTATGTTTAAAACGTGTTTCTAATTGAAAATAAGAATTTGATTTTTTTTTTGCTATTCCAATTTGTATATTTTTATTGGTCTACTTCCAAATAGGTTTCCATGTCAATTTCAGCTATTTTAATTGTTACTCTCTTAAAATGACCATGAATGAAAGAGGTTGACTAACTTGGAATATCTGGAAAATTGGAGTATTTCTCTTTAAAAGTAAATTTAAAAGTATATCCATTCTCGCGACTCCTTTGAAAAAGATAGTATGGCAAATACATTACAAACATGTGAACTCCAAAGGACTGGATGGTCTTTTAGAATGAGAGAGCTTAACGAAACTCTCAGAATGACTTTTTAGGTTTAAGCCTCTCCACCACTGCTAGTCTTGGCTCTTGTTTGTTTTTAAACAAGTAAGGACATTTTCCCTGGAAAGTCGGGATTTCCCAAGGTTACATAACTCAGTGACATGTTTGTGAAATCTCATGTTTGATCAATGCTCATTCTCTTAGAGCTGCTTTCCAATATGAGAAACAACTTTTAAAAAAGACGAATGCCTTTGTTTCTTTTTTTATGCACTTTCCTTCTCTTCCTTCCTTCTTTTCTCCATCCTTCTTCCCCTAACCATTTGAAATAGATGTCCCTACTTTCTATTTACCTCTCTTCTATTTTGTGTTCTATGGTTCACTCTCATATATATATATATATATATATATATATATATATATATAAAATCAGTGAATATATATTAATGAATACGTATAAATGAATGACTATATATATTTATGTAACACTATATATATAGATATGTAGATATATATGCATTCCAGAAACATGCTTGTAATCCAAAGCATTTGTATATCAAAGTGAATTTCCCCTGTAAGAAAATAATGGAAACTCAGGTGGTTTATTTCACAACCCAAAAATATCTATATAAAAATAATGACAATGCTGTAATATAGTACAAAATAATAAAAAAAGAATAAAACCCAATTAGCCTACAGTTACTTTTGGAAACCTCGTGGATGGTGTAAGGGCAACTCAAAATAAGAGGGTTATGGTGTAGGATGACTTTCACTCTAACATAATCACTGCTACTTACCGGTTCAATGAAATCTTTCTTTTGTGCAGCTTTAACAAGGAAATTATTCAATGATACTTGCTTTTGGCTCCTTTTGAGGATTTCATGGAAATGCGACATTGCATTGCCTTGAAACAGATTCACTTCTTCCACTTCTATAGCCTTACTTGGGTGGTGTTTTTCTAGAAAATTTTGCTCTATTTCTCACATTTTACATGATTCTCATCTCATTTGAAGTGAGGGATTCCTCCACTTTTTCTCTTCCTTCTTTGCAGATGAGATCTCCTCCATAACTTCTTGCATTTGGGAGAGAGGATGTCCCACAATCCCAGAGAGAAGAAAAGAGGGGGTAGGGGCACTGACTCACTTGTATTTATTTGATGTTCGGTGTCACATTCTGCTCCTGTAACAAGACACCGCTCATTTATCAAGTTACAATTTGTTAGAAATGTCTCTTTCCTCTTTAGAGTCTTATATAAGAGAAACCATATGATGTTTAAACTAAGAAATGTGTGACTTATTTCACGTGATATTATGATTTCAAGTTGTATCCATTTACAGTAAGTCCCTGACTTATAAATGAGTTCTATTCTGAGAGAACATTTCTAAGTCAGATTTCATTTCTAAATCAGACAAAGTGAGTCTTACACATCTTGGATCCAAAATGCAATAAGCATAAAAACCAAACACACACACACACACACACACACACTGTAAATAAACTATTTTTAATTTTACAGTTACCTCAAAATGGTGGTAAAGTATACTACAGCCACAAATAAACTATGCTAAAATAGTAAGGTGGACATGTAAGCTATTATTACATTTGTTTGCCTCTATGAATGTTTGTAAGGTGAGGTCCCTTTGTGTCTGTGAAAGTTTGCAACTCGAGTATTCACCAGTCAGGGACTTAACTGACCTATGAATTGGAAAAAATGATAAACAGGGAGCTTGCGAATAGGAAGGAGACCAAGAGTTGAAGGGAGTGGGGAGGGAGAGGAAGGTGTAGAGGATGAAAAAAAAATAAGATATGTTATGTACCTCTACAAACTCATGATAAATGTAATCCTTATGTACTGCAAACATGTACTAATAAAAAATTTAAAATAAAGCACATTCAAACCAAACTCAAGTAGAAGGAAAGATGTGATGTTTAATTGGTTGTACAGTAATAAAAAGCTCACAAAACAAAATCACATCAAAATGAATCATTGCTTTCAAACATCTCTCAGTGGAATTTAATGGAAGATACACATACTTAGGCATCAACAAGATCAGAGTTTACAGCTCAGCTCTGTGTTAAAATCCTAAGAAAGTTGTCTTTCTCTACTGAGGAGAAAAGTAACCTATTTTTCACTGATGTGAAAATTAGCACTTTGTGGGAAATATCCAGTGCAGTACTTGAAATAAATATTTACTCAAAAATAGCAGCTTTTATTGGCTAACATCAAACACAGCTTCTGTATAGGTGGTGATGAGAGTTACATAATCTTGGGAACATAGAGGAAAATATGTACATACCTTGCAGGTGTCCATATAAAGTGAAAAGAGTAACAAAGTGAACCTAGGTAAATATAGTTCAGATGTTAAAGGCTGTTTCAACCACAGACTTGGTCCAAACAAGAACAAGGTGGGAGAAGAGTTTTGAACACAGCATCTCTAGCTGGTGGAGCCTGGAGCTGTTTCTTAAATTCTGCAGAGTATTAGTCAACATCCATGAAAACCCTGCCTGAATGCTTTTACCTCTTTTTATTGTCATTAAGTTGCTCAGCTTTGGGCTCAAAGGTCTGTGTCAATGCACTCATTTACATTCAGTTTTCTCTAGTGACCTCCTTGACAGTTTGCTGTGACACTGAGTCTTTGACCACCTGTTTTAGAGGTGAACAGAGTCACTTATAATCCTCAATGATGACTGAACTCCTGTTCCCACTGGATATTTACTTTTTAATAAGAAAGCTTCATTGCCTGGAAACATTACTACTTCCCAAAGAAGGAAAACATAAGCTCAGAATAAACTCAAGCTCACTACATCCATGTAACTACGTGAATGGACTGGCAGTTTCTGCCATTAGCTACCAACCTTTTATTTTAGTGAAATCATAATCCAGATTCTGTTCCAGCTCTGATTCATTTTTCCCCAATGGTGAATTTGTGTAGTTCACCACACCAAGCTGTTCTGAGCTAAGAATTTCTTTAGATCTTTAAGGAAAATTAAAGAATCCACAAAAAACACTCAAAACAAATACAAAAATAACAAAAACAACTTTTTTGATGTGGATATCATGAATGAAACTAATATATGCAGATGTGCAAGGCATTAATATACATTTCCCTTGACCTGTCACTGTTATTCTGTAATCCAAAGCCACAGTTAAGTCCTCAGAGAGTTACTGTGGAGTTTCAAGGATGCAGCTCCACCCTTACCAAGCAGATTGGTGGAGCAGGACTGGTAAAAGTCATGGCTGAAAATCTATTCCATGTTGGCTTACGATTTAGGGACATTTATGCACCCAAAACTTTCTCCTTTATTACACATTTAATCATCCAAAAAGTCTTGCAGATGTGATTACAAATGTCTTACATAGGAGCAGATAAACTTATTAATAGTTCTGGGCATAGTGGTGCATACATTCCTGTAATCATAGGTACTGAGGAGGCTGAGGAAGGAGGATTGTAAGTTGAGTGCCACCCTGGACAACACAGTGAGACCCTGTCTCATAATAAAAAAATAATGATTTAAAAAGAGTACTGGGGATGTAGCTCATTGGTAGAGTGCTTTTCTAATGCATGCAAGTCACTGGGTTTGATCCTGGGCACTGAAAAAAAACCAACACAAAACAATGCAATTTCCATGAGGGAAACTTAACATAATGATGGAATGTAAACCAGTTTTCATTTTTGCCCTTTATACACACACATGGTCAGAGAACACTGAAGAGGTTTGAGTGCCCTGTTGGGTGCTGTTGGGCACTGTGTGAGACTGAGTCAGATGCAGGGGATTAGGTTGCTATGTTTCTATGGTTGGATTTAGGATGTTGCTTTTTGTAAGTAACACCAATCACTATTTCCTCTGGGAAAATAGAAATGTAATCCATGGACTAAACATTAGCCTTAGGAAACATATTTTTCTTTAAAAGAGCTCCTTACTTTGACTTTTCTTGGGTTTTTTCTATTGCTCTGAAATTAGGAAATGGATTCAACTATCCAACATATAATTTTTTTTTGTACTGAGGATCAAACTTATGACCTTGTGCTTGCCAGGCAGGCACTTAAACCGCTGAGCTAAATCCCTGGCCCCATCATATCATTTTTACAATTAGATATAAAGAAGATTATATTTTAGACCTAGCATGAATAAAATGAATGTTTGTAGTTTTTTTTCCAGGAGAAAGAGCCAATTTCTGCTCTAATTTTTCACTATGATCAATGGCATGGATTGACAAGTGTCAAGAGCTTCATCTTTAATCACTAACCAAAGTAATTATGTGGGTTAGAGAACTAGAAGTTCAAAACAGGACCTAAAGTGCTGTAGATTCCCTTGTATTTGTTAAGGTCCTCTTCATCACATGCAAATGAAAAAAAAAACCCTAGGAAGGGTAGGGCCCTGAACTGTGTTTCATTGGGGACACACTGTGAAATCTCATGGAGATGAAGGAAGATATGAGGCTCATGGGAGGAAAGAATAAGGATGACATAAACATCTGGTCACCAGATGTTTGGGGTCTTGGTGGTAAAACAGATCAGCTCTAATTAGTTCTGGCTTTTAAACACTGTCACTCTAAATGTTAAAATCTCACTGTATCTTTTTTGGTCAGGTGTTCATCTTTGCATCAAAATGCTACGGTCAGTAGGATAGAATCACACTGAAAAACAAGGTGACTGACCTGGTAGTCTCAGAGAGGAAGTATTGATATCGAACTGAAAACCATCTCAAAAGTGGTCTATTCTGCACTTTGTGTTCCAAAATTAATTCTCATAATCAAAATATTCTCAGCAGTCAAGTACAGATTATATCAAAAATAAAAATGAACTACACATACAGTCCGTATACTTTTTAGAAAACAATTTGATACAGCAAAGATGCTGATGTTTTCCTTCTAAAGAGAAAGTTTGCTTTTCAGCTAAAGGTATGTTGGGTATGGATTCTCTAATAGAGATGGATTTGAGAATCTATCTCTAATGGATTCTCAAAAATTCCTATGTTGAAGTTTCAATCCTTAGGACCTCAAAATGTGATCTTATTCAGGGGGTGTTTCTTTAGAGAGATCATCAATTTATATGAGATAGTTAGGTTGGACATAATACAATATCATTGGCGTCTAGCGTGAAAAGGAAGTTTGAAGATGGACAACAGAAATAACACACAAAAGAAACACTTTGTGAAGGTAAAGTGAGGTCTGAGTGATAAATTTATAAACCAAGGAACACTAGGGATTGCCATAACACTACCAGAAAGTGAGCCAGAGATGTGGAACGCATTATTCTTCATAGCCCTCATGAGAAACCAACCCTAAAAAACATTGGTCTTGGATTTCTAGTGTCCAGAATGGTGAACCTACAAATATTTGTTATTTAAGCTACATAGTATAACCTGCTATAGCAGCCTTAGCGAACTTAAATGATATCAAAATGTGACAGGGCACTGATTTGCTATTTTAAAATGATGCTATTTTGGAATTTAATTTTCATGGTAAAAATCCCCCCAGTCTCTTTTTATATTAGAATGTTGAGTTACTTTTTCACCAAGATGAACCTTCACTTTCATTTTTGTAGTATGTTATATGAGTAGATGTGAATTCTTAGATATATGAAAGATCAAATAATATTAAGAAAGCTGTTAGGAAAATGGTCTAACAGCCACACCTAGAAATGGGACCTAGTATTCTGATATTATTATGGGCATTTTTTGACATTAGAGTATTCTTTCTCAATTTTTTAATAACTCGAATTTAAGCCAAAGTAATAAGTAAGGCTTAAGGAACTTATAAGGAAATAGATTCTGTTGCAGGTTAACAATGGTTTTTTTCTCCTGGCTATTACTCACATTAACTCAGCCATCTGGACTTTTTACTGGAGATTCCATACATTCCAAAGACTCCAGCTAGAAAAGCTTGATCATTTCTCTTCTTCAGCCAATTATGATAGCTGTCTGTAATTATAAATGTTTAGAGTAGAGCAAAGTCTGGCAGATATAATGTTTGTGACATGGTTTCTGTTGAGACCTCTCAAGCTCAAATTCACTAGCGAATGCCATAGTCAAAAGAAAAATGCAACTCAGCTATTAAAAAAAAAAGAAATTCCACAGATATTTAGTGAAGATGATAATGCTAAAATGTCTTTCATAATGCAGTGCCAGTGAACTTCTGTGGCTATTTAGCCTGTTGCTATAGGAAGATCTGTAATCATTTCTTTTATTCATTTATTGTTTATGCCCCAGTGGAAGGTAAACCCCAGAAAGACCAAAATTGATTTTGTCTTGGTCAATACTGAATCCCAAAAATCTAACACGTACAACGATTTTAATTCTTAGCGAGTACAAAGATGATTAAGGGTGAAAAAAAATCATGATTATTTTACTTTGTAAGCAAAATATTCTTACTGAGATATAAAATGTAAGTAACTTACCACTCCTGGCAATATGCTTGTTTTATCACTCATTTAGCCTAAACATTTTTACATATTTTCCAACTTTGATATTTTATATCTTTTCTTTAAAATCTTCAGTAGGTTTTCATTCCCTATAAAAAGTTCAAAATCTTTAGCAGAATGATTCTCTTTCCAGTATGGCCTCAATCAACACTTCCGACCTTATTTCTTTCTGTTTTGCTAGTCTCTACTTTCTCTTGCCTTTCTCTCTCATTAGATTCTCTGCGATGTAGCTGCACCAAGACTCTCAACTTCATCAGTTCTATGTACTTGCAAAGTTGTCCCTTCACCTCGATCTGTTGAAAGCCTATTAATCATCCGAGACTAACCTTACTGCTCTGGTGGAAACTTTCAGAAATTCACCTCTCTTTTACAAAATATTTCCTTGTCAGTGCTGCCTTGCAGAAGAAAGCAATCTAGATGTAGCAAATAAATTATTTTACCCTGATTTTCTGTGTATTTCTATTGTTTGAGAACTCTTTCCAGGAGTTCAATTTCAGTAACATAGTGTGAGGGCCATTAGTAGGTGCTTAATTAATGTCAAGTGGATCTTTGCTTGTGTTTCTCAGACTTTTTAACTTTAAATTCACCATTCCAAAAATATATATTGGCAGCTGGGACTACTCTTATAGATATTTTAAACTACACCTAAGAGTTCATTTGTTCAGTTGATCAGAACTGACCTAACACTGCACAGGTCAATATGATATTTAGGCTATTGAGTTTCACATTCTCTTTTCAGCGGATTCTAAAATAGCTTAAAGAGCTCTCCTTATGGTGGCTTAAAACAGTCTGGCATCTCAGTGTTGTGGTACAACTCAAATTTCATATTTACTCATTCAATTTTTTTCCAAAATAATCAAGCCAGGTAAATAATCCATTTTCTCATTCACATACCTGTAGTCAAATGGAATTGGACCCTCCAGAGTCAACTGCAACTGAGTATCATATTCCGCCCCACAATGGGTGTGAGAGGGATGCAGCACTGTGCTTTCCTTGCCCATTTGTAAAACCTTCCATGGCAGAGATGATCAGTGATGCAGATCTTCAAACACAGTCAGTTTTGGAAAGAATTTGGTAGAAGTTGGGAGGTAGAACTTTCAAAACACTTGGGCAGCTGCCCTGCCAGTGCCACTAGGAAGCTCAGTTTGTTCCCAATATGGCAGTGGGGAGGGAACTCATGAAATCTCTTTAGGACCTACGCTCCTGGGTTTGCTAATTGCCAGGTGGTGAGGATGTGAATGGAAGTTTGAGTGTATCTGTCACTTTATAACCAAATTCCTGAGTAGGTCATGGTCTAGTAGGATGCTGCTATTGATTAGGCACCATGAATGCTGAATCATCAGTGGTCCCTTAAGTCGACAAGATATTTTAAGAACATTCTCACATTCATGTGGGAAAAATCTGACGGTTTGTCACTTCACTGGAGCAACAGAACTGTTTATTTCCTTGGTGAACTATGTCTTCTCACTGTAGATTCAGAGCAACATAACAAAATTGCTGGTTCTTCTGCCAAAATGCATGCATATTATATATTTTTTACATATATAAAAATTATGTATAAATGTTTTATATAAATAAATGTTTTACACATAGAAATGTTTTACATAAACATATCTTTATGCAGAATATATGCTTTAAAGAAAATGTAATGTTTATGGCAAATGTTAGCTAGTGCCTGAATTATGCTAAAATATTTAGCACTTGTATACTGCAGTGCAACTTACCAAAATGCTCTCCTATACATTATAGTTTTAGAACCTCATTTGATTCCATGATGTGGATGACATTTAGGTTAATAAAAAGTTTTGAGGGATTACATAATTTACTTATATTCACATAATCTGTAACTGGTATTTCTGGTAATCAAAGTTAGTTCTTCTGCATTCTAAATCTACATCCCTTTATAAAATGGTGTGAGGTAGGTTTAGGAATTAGGCAGTAGAAGCACCTATCCATCAACGGCTGTCACCTGGGAGGAATTGAAGAAGTGGTATTATAAAGGCAACAGAAATGTATATTTTGGGCAGGTAAAACTATTGTTATGCCTAAAAATTATTAAACTTAACCAATTTAAATAATATTGTCCATTCAAGAGATGTTCATTGAATATGGTCTATGTCCTGGGTATTATATTGAACACTGGAACCATTAAGATGAATAAAATATGTCCTTCAGTAAATTCAGGACACAGAAGATGCATAAAAATAAGAAAAATGTCTAGAGAGTCAGCTATCACACCAGGCTCTGAACAACAGTCTGCTCACATCTCACATCTCACTTAAAATAAATAGCCAAGTTCTTCCCATGGCCCCATGCCTACACAGTTGATCCCAGTAACTTCTCTGATCTTATCTACTCTTTTCCCCTATAACTTGTCCCAGATCTTTTGTTTGCTCCCAAACTTCTCATTGGGAGTGGCTGCTTTTGTTTGCTCCCAAACTTCCCATTGGGAGTGGTTGCTTTTTTCTGCATGGAGATTCCAGATATTGTCTGGCAATTTTCTGAATCTGTCAATCATCACTCTTATTAATACTCTTGCCCCTCTACCCCCAATATCCCCTACATTCCTGTCCTTTTTATACTTTCTTTTTTAATCTAGAATGCTTATCACCTATAACAGCGTAGTGGTCACTAAATTGTCTGTGGCTTCCTTGTTTTCTTTTTATTTTAAAGAGAATAAAACAAAACAAAACGTAACAAAGCAGATCAGACCAGAACAATGCAAGCAACACAAGACTTCAAAACCAGACAATAGGAAATCAACAATGGCTACCATAATGTCTCTTGTTTTCTTCAAAAATAGTTGTCTAGACCTTCGCACATACTGAAATCAAATAATAGAAAACAGACTCGGACCAATCAAAATAAAGAATAAAATCATTATTGGACTTCAAAATAAGATGATAGGAAATCAGCAATGGCTACCATAATGTCTCATTTTCTTCATAGTAGCTGTTCATACCATCACACATAATAAAATCAGTTCTCATAAACTCTTTGGAAGTTCTAGGCATATATAAGCCTATACATGTACATCTATCCTTTCAGTATGAGAGAGAAAAATAAAAAAATGCAAGAAAGACAAGAAACAACAACAAAACAAATAAATAATAATGACAAAGAGCCCCAAACAATAATAATATAGGCTTTCAAAATAAGGTGGTAGGAACATAACAAATGTTGTTATTTTGCATGGTTATCTTCAGAAGTTACTCAGATTACCAGATATAGACATGCAAAATTGATCTAATCCTATGAAGGTAAACTGTTTTGTTCCAAGGACTAATAGCATTAGTGGCACAATCATCTTAGCTATCTTAAGTGTATGTGTGGCTTATTTGACTCCATATTCTAGAAGAGAGCTCCAGAAAATTTATGTTCTCTAGCATATTCCAAGCTTCCAGAAGAAAGGAACAATTAGCACTGTCAATATGTATTGGATGAGTAAAGGTTCATGGACTACATGCTGTCTCAAACTTTCTTGTATATATTATTTCCATCATTTTTACACACTTCTGATCTAAAGCTTTGGTTTGTTTGTTTGTTTGGTTGGTTTTTGAGACATGGTGTTGCGGTGTAGTCTGAGCTGGCCTCCAATTCCCAACAATCCTCTTGCCTCAGTCTCCAGAGTGCTGGATTACAGGCATGCGTCACTATGCCTAGCTGGACTGTAGCTTTCTTACTCTCTTCATTTTATACATTGACCAACATAAACCCAAAGAGTTTAAACATTCTTCCAAAGCTATTAAAATTGCTATGTTGCACATTCTTCCCAGTTCCCAGTGATGCCTCAGGTTGACAATGATAAATATCCTGAACATTGCTGCATAACTCTTTGGGTGAGTAAAATTAAGTAAGTAAAATAAAAGTATGTACAGTCAAAGCAAAGAGTCCTCAGATTCGGTTGTGGTAGAGTCAGGCTAGCAAAGGACGCCACAGAGACTGCAACATTTGAAACAAATGGAGGATTATTAGGAAAAGGATCAGGGCTAGCCTGGAGCAGAATGGCATCAGTAAGCCTTGATGAAGATCACTTCAAGTGAAATCAGTTGGACCTGTGCTGGAGTAGGCCTCACAGGGAAGTCAGTGCAGGCTGTGAACACTGACAGAATGAATAGCATTTGCAATAGACCCCGGCTATAGATGATCTTTTCTGGATCCTGTTGCTTTATGTCTTTGCCCGCTCATTTAATAAATCTCCTTTGACAATTTTAATTCTTTAGAAAATTTCCAACAGTGTGTCCTGCAGCGACAGGCACTGGAGATCTTGGAACTCAGATCCCTCTTGAATCCTCAGCTCACCACCGGCTGGTGTTTGGCCCTGCGGCAGTCTGCACATACTTTAGTTTCTTGGGTTGAGAAATGGGTCTCATAGTACTGTAAGATTCGTAGACAGGTTGTTATGAGGACTAAACACGTAACAAATTTGCATCAAGGGTATTGTGTGGTAGCTAGAATGTTATAGATGCTGAACAAATGAGAGACACTTTTACGTTTCTTTTGTGGTTCTCTTGAAAACACATTGCCAAGACTTGGCCTTCCTGTTCTGTTCCAAAAATGCATTTCTGAGTTCGTCCAGGAAAGTTAGCCACTTTGCTGAGAACTCAAAGAGAAAACATGATTTGTAGAAGTGGAATGATATGGGGTGTAGGGAAGCTAAGAAAAACTTTGGCCTTTACTTCTGCTATTTACATAACTGAGATGTTCAGAATTTTAACGTTTCGAATTTAAATAAGAAAGACATTTAAGATTTGGCTACAGGTGTTTAAATTGCAATTAAAATGAATTAGCATTCTGACCACAGCGAATGAATGCACCAGTCAAATGGAGATTTTGCATAACTTGAAAGAAATCAGGTACCATTTAGGTTTCCATGGTTCAAAAGTGAGATACACTTTTTCTTGTTTCCCCTGTATCTTTATTAATACACTTTAAATACACCCTGAACACATTTGAACAGATGGATATTTGCATAATTAAAAGAATACTGTAGTACATGTCATGGGTGACCTAATATTTCCCCTGGGGTCCTGTCGTCCATATGATAAAATTATAAAAAATGACGGAGAGGTCTTTTGACTGATTAGGGTACACAGTAGAGGATGGAGTCAATCAGTGGAGAAAATTAAAAGTAATAATTGCTTCCAGTTTAGGTTTCAATTAAGGTACTCATAGGTACACTTTTGGAAAAAAAATGTTCTACACCGTGATTCATTTAGCATCCACCGCGTATGTTTTATGTGCTACTGCTTTAGACCTTGGGAAGTCCATTCTTGCCCTTATGGAGCTTGTTGGAGAAAGGCAACATTTTGTTTTAAGTCCAGGTGAGAAATGTTCAGGGTCTGAGCTAAGAGTTTTTTGAAATTTGTTTCCTAAAAATCCTACAGGAAGTGGGTGTTAGGTGGAAGCTGCTACTTTTGGACTTCTCTCATTTCTCCAGAGCAAACAGCCTGGCAAGAGCGTGGGGAGACCCAGCGAGGTTTTGTGCCTGTCCTCAGGACAGAGCAGGTACACATAGATCCCCTTCTGGCTCCTCTACCTCTCAGAGCCACCTATCTGAGGAGGGGTGGGGAGTCTAGTGCCTGTGTAATTCAATTTGCATTGGTGGGAGAAACAGCTGAGACAAGAGGGAAAGTCCTGCCTGTGAATCAATTGGGCAAACAATGCGGAACTGGAGCAGAGAGCACAGAAAGTGCAGAGGCACCCAGACACATAACCCTTATGAACACTGAGGAAGAGTGAGACAGAAAAGGAAAGAGGAGTGGGGTTGCGAGTTTTCACTTTTATTTTAAGATATCTAAAATGGTCTGGTGAGAGACACTGGGGGAAAAGAACCCAATTGTTCTGCTGAGAAAAACAGGAACACTCAAGTAGAACAAATCCATGCCTCCGCACCCCTCCCACCCCCTTTTTTCTCTCTTTGGAAAAAAATAGATCTTAGGCAGGGCATTTACGTTGCTTTTTCCAAGTGTCTGTGAAATTAAGGGGGGGGCGTAAAAAGAAAGAAGGAAGGAAGAGAAAGCAGCTATATATAAAACAATGAGAAGTCTCTGGAGCGGGGCTTGTGACATTGTCAGCCTGCAGGGGAGGAGGTGAACTGGTGTTGAGTACCAGGTCCGGGAAATGGACCTGTGTTAAGGAGAATACCGAAGTCTCCGCGTAAGGCCCAATTGTGTGGCTCGCACAGTGTGAGACTCCAATTTCCAATTTCTTGCCCCCTACTATTTCTTTTGAACAAGCTCACATATTTTATTGGAAATGTATTATGACATCCACGCTGGTACAATGAACACCAGCGCAGAGCCCTGGCAGATCTCAGAGACAAAATGCAGCCTTGTTAAACTAACTGTACTCCAGAAGAACAAAATGAAGAAGGATTCAGTAACTCGCATTCTAAAAGGCAACGTGCTTCGAGAAGGGGGAGGAAAAAGTGGCCATCTAGGACATTTTAAAAAGTTCGGTGCCAAAGTCTTGGATCTTACCAATTACTTGAAGAGAAGGCGAAACACGTGGTATTTAAAGGCCAACAGTACTGAGGTTTGATTCTTCTGTATTTCTACTGATCATTAGAGGTTTTGACCCTTAATTATCTCTAGTGCATTGCTAGTTGTGTCTTCTCTTGTAAATACTAGCATGGTAGCACCGGGAAGCCCTTAAAGATCAGCTGAGGCTCTCTGCAAATGAGGAAACCCAAGTGTACAGAGACACAGCTGATTTCAAGCATTTAATGACTGCCTGGGAAGAGAACAGTCACTAAATCCAGACTCGATATTAGCTTAGGGCTGGGGTTTTGGAGTTGAGGCACTGTCGTGGTCTCTCTTCTTAACTTACTGAAGTAAACGAGCACACAGAACTCTAAAGTGGCAAATCAGAGTAAAATGCTGGGTCATATAAGATTAACAGAATAAAAGCTAGAGACAGCACAACTACTGCAAGGGTCAGACTGCTGCCTGGACCTCTGGGATAGTTGTTTCCCAAATTTAAAGACAATGTGTTCTTAATTCTCTTGTTTATATCCATGCACATTATTTAGACAGCTAAAATTTTATCTCATGGAGACAAAGAGACAGAATGTTGCTCGGGGGGTACCACTGTGTTCCTTCAGTTTGTAATGATTAAGCCATGCAGCATGAATTCCTGAAAGACAAGTGGTTGAAACACAACCTCCTTTTAGGATCTCTCATGTTTACTTTTTTATAATAAAATAGAAGCGAGGAAAAATCATGTAGCACTTTATTGCTTTTCTATTGCTTCCCTAACTCCTAGTATTACTGCTGAAATATACCTAAATTACTTCAGTACATGATTAAAAAAAAAGTAGAATGCTTGTCAAAGTTCAATTGTCCCTGCTGTTGACAAATAATGTAATGGAATTCTGTCTCCAGTCATTGATAAAATCCATTATTACTCTGCTTGACTGTCTCACTCAACTCTCAACATTGCCTCCTTGGTTGCCCTGGAATGATTTGGTTCTTTAGGGTAAAGTTGGAAATTCTGGCTCATTTGTTCAGTCTGATGTTAGTAATCAGCAAGCTCAAGGAGAATCATTTCTATTTTTAAAAAAATTCTAAATGTAAAGATTTGACTGTATTTTGCCTCTTTCATTTGCTCACTCAATAGAGATTTATAGAACCCACCGTGTGCTTGTGACTCCCCTGTGTGTTCAACCATCTTGTTCTCTTCCTATGCTGTTTATAGGATGCTCTTCTGAAAGCATAAGTTTTTAACTCTCCTTTGCTTAAAATTCCCCAATATCTCTTTATTCCTTATAAGAAAAAGCAGTAAAGTCCTTTGTGTAGCTTTCTAGGGTTTGATCTCCAAGTCTTCAGTCTCACTTTCTCCCAGGTAAATGTCATAATCCCTGAGCTTTGTTCACACTAAGGTATCGGTTATTTCCAGAGGGCAGCCTGATATTTCTGTCTTCACTCTTCTGGGAAATCTCATCTTGTGTTTGAAATCAAACTCAAATATCTCACCTTCTGAGCAAACTCTTTACCCACTCTTCAGAGTGGATTCTTTCTTTTGATCCATGACTGTACCAACTACCTTCTTTCACATAGCTGACGAGTACTTCCCAAAAGCCAACTGTGTGCTAACTCCTTTCTAGTTGTGGTGAACAGTTCACACAGTCAGAGAGTCAGGGAGGAGACTAAAGATAATCAATCAATTGGAATGACGGTAAATGTAACCAAGAAGAAGTGCAAATTTTTTGAGTATGCAAAGCAAGGAGAGTAGGCACATGGTCAGTTTGCCAAAGTGTCTTTTACTGTAACATCTATTAAGCTCTACTACAACTCTCAATTTATTTCACTTTGCCATTTATACACTTGCTTTCCTGAGCGTAGGGATACAAACTAATCTTTCTGTTACCCATCCTAACAGAACTGCTAATTGTAGGTCAACAATTTATGAAAGGGGCCAAATCCCACAGTTTACTTTGCTGAATAAATTTTGATCATTTCCACCTGCAAATATAATTATGTTCCAACAATAGATGAGAGACTGAAATTTTGCAAGGATAAGAATATTTTTTTCAAGTGTTTGTATCCTTAATGTGCCTAGAGTTCTTGCAAATTGATACATTTAAGTGCAAACAGGTAAAGATGTAGGCAGATAAATATAAAGTTATAATTGACTTGTGGCTCATAAAAAAAGGATGCCCCACTCCAACAATGATTAAAGGAATACTGGTTAAACTAGATTACAATATCAGATTCATCTGCTTCTAATCACAGTCCCAACTGATTTAGTGGTGGGCTTCTTTGCCAATTTCACCTGATCTCTTCTCTGTTTGATTGTTGTTGTGGTTTCTATGATGTTTTCCTCTTGCTAATTTCTTTTTTGATTACTATGACCCTAAAAGTAGGCCAGAATAATTTAAAAACATTTTTAAAAACTGCATTTAGTTAACTATCTTTGGCAGCAATTTAAATAAAGTAATACAGGTTAATTAAATCATTCACTAATAACAGAAGTTTTCAAAGTAAAATAATCTCTCCTTTTATTTTTCTAAACCCATTGCATTTATTTATATACTTAGATATGATCTTTACAAAGGATATTTGGGATTTGATTCCTTTTTGTTTATAAAAAATGGATCTGATAACAGTTTTGCATTTTGTTGTCATTAAAGCATAATATGAATAGTCTTTCACATCAAAACAGTTAAATCAAAGTCTTCTTTCATAGCTCTTAGAATTTTTAAGTATATTGTTAATAGATAATAAAAGTTTTAGACATATGGATTGGTACCAGTTTTGTTTTCCTTTTTTTCTTAATTGTTTATAAAATTCATCAATTTGCCCTTTTGCATTTACTAAGTTATATTTTATTTTGGACATATTATTAATAAAAGTCACAGTTGATGATCCAAAACTATGCATCTTTGTGTACATTTTTTATTTTAATGAACATTATCATATTATTTTCTTTAACATTACATTTATTGCTTCAGTGGAAATGTATGAAAGTATCCATTTCTCCACATCTTGGCTACCATTTAGTATTCATAATCTTTCACTTTTCCCAGTTTGATAAGCAAATAACACCTATGTGGCTTTTGCTTTATTATTTCTGTGATTGCTTATAAGCATAAACATCATTTCAAGTGTTTACTGGTTGTTAAGGTTTATAACTAGGTGCACCCCCAAGCCTTATGTGCTCATAGATAAGAGTATTGAAAGGTGATGGAAGTATGGGAGGTTGTAGGGGGAAGTGCTACTCCAGACAGGATCACTGTGGCTTTTCCCCTCCCTCCCTTTGACCCACCCACCGGGATCTGAGCAGCTTTTTCTCTGCTCTGCCCTCTGTTGTGCCAGTCTGCTTTGAAGCCAGCTGTCTCTGGGCTGAAGCCTATGGCAACTGCGAGCCCAAATAAACCTCTCCTCCTTTAGCTTGTGGGTGTGGGAAGAGTGCCCTAGCCAAAAGGAAAGCTGCTAAGACATTGGTCATTTGTATTTTCTCTTCTATAAATTGTCTGTCATATTACCACATGTGTAACGGATCTGCTGGTGTATTAATTCTCTATTTCTTTGATATGATACAAATATTTTACTTTATGATTAACGTTTTTACATCTTAATATTGAAGTTCTTGGCTATTGTGAAGACATAAAATACTCTTCTAGATTCACTTTTAAAAGTTTTAAGTTTAGCTTTTTGTGTTTAAATCTTTGTTTTCTTCTGATTTTTTTCACCATGTTTTACTTTTGGCTTTGAACACAACCTTTGCTTGTTTATGTGTTAACTTGTGTTTTCTACACTTTTATTGAATTCTAACAGTATTCTCTGTGCCTTGATAAGGAAGTTATAACCAGGAGAGGCATGTAATCAGTGATCCAATTATCATGATTTTCTAACAAAATAAATCGTGCTGTTATGCATTTGAGTGCCTACTATGCTTCACAATCCATGGAATGAATAGATTCTCTTATAGAATCTATTTAGAGTATTTTTAGCTAGCCTGTCATGAACCCTAACTTTTAGTTGTAGAGATTGGAGTTTAGAATTTAGAGCAATGCCTGCATCAAGAACTAAATAGGGAAAGAATTAAATTGTGTTCAGGGTTGCTCTCATTTGGCTCAAAAACATCCCAGAAAGGCCCGTGTGTTAAGTGTGGACCCCACTATTGGAAAATGGTGGAAACTTGAAGAGACGGAGCCTAGTGGAGGTCTTAGATCACTGGGTGCCTGTGGCCCAAGGACAGAGTGGGATGGGGACACCATCCTAGCTTTTTCTATTCCTGACCAAGTGAGAAAGGGTTTTGCTCTTCTGCATGTCACCAACCTCTGTCCCCTCACCTGCCACGATCCACTGCCTTATCCCAGGTGCAAAGCAACAGAGCCAACTGGCTATAGACTGGAAAACACCAAGAGCCAAATCAAACCTTCTTTTCCTCAGTTGATTATCTCAGATCTGTGTGGCCATGATGGCTGCAAATGTTGTATCCAACTAAAGAATAAAGCACCTTTCAGCTCAGGAGAGAATCTTTGCTTTTTCTTTTATACCTTTCACCAGAGTATTCCTATCTCTCTGCTTCTTGAATTCTCCCTTGTAATTCTCACTTTCATCCTTGGGCTCACATACAGAAAGAAGCAGAAGGAAGCAGAAAGAGACAGGAAGGGAACCTCTGGCAGTGTGCAGGCCCTGAAGCAGAGCAGCGCAATGGGGATCCTGAGTGCACAGGACAAAGGCGGAGAACAAAGGAGCCCAGAGATCCAGGTTCAAGAACAATTTCTGTTGTGCATTAGCTCTGTGGAGCCAGTTAAGGAAATCTTTTAGGTTTTTATTACATGTGTTTTATACTGCATTTGAATCTACAGAATAAAAAGGCATGCTTAATTCACAAGGCTGTTTCATAACTCATTTGTTAAGTAATATGACATAGAACATGCCTGTGAAAAATGCTTTTTAAAGTGGTACAGAGTGTAAATTGCATTGAACTTTTCCTGTGTGTGTGTGTCCTGTCTATATTAGCGCCATTTAATACTGCGACTCTGAGATACATGTGGTTTTTGAGTGATTGGCCAGTAATATGCTGTGTGTGACAATGCAGACCAGTTTTCTCTGACTTCGTACAAGAAGAAAAGAAAAAGAATGTTAAAACACCTTCCTAATTCTTTAGTTTTTATTACGTGGTATAGTTTTACTACTTTTGATATATTGGGTTACATAAACCATATTAAAATTAATTTCATCTGTTTCTTTTTACCTTGATTAATGTGGCTACTAGAATATTTTAAATTACAGAAGAGCCCTGCAGTATATTTCTATTGGAAAGCGCTGATATGGAGGATACATTTCTTTTGGGTATGAACCATGAGTCTCGCTGAACTAATTGGTCTCCCTGAGTCCAGAATTACTCATTACAATAATCCATCCTCCACTTTGCTGCCAGAGTTAACTCCCTTAAACACGAATTGGGTTTTGTTCACTCTCCTGCTTAAACTCCTGTCATTGGTTCTTCATTGCCTGTTGGATAAAAATGCAGCTGGCCCCATTCCCCTAGGAGAACTTACTGGACTTCTGTCTTTAGCACTGACACTTTAGCAAGGCAAATTACTCCTCCCCTTCTCTAGGTGCCAAATCATGAAGGTGACCATATAGAAGTTATCATCCAGGTAATGTGGGGTGCTCATGAGACACAGGAGGGGCACTGTTAGCAGAGCAAAAATAACAGGCACATGCGGGACCCACTCCAGCAATCCCAGCTCTGCCCAGCCACGTCATGTGCTAGTACTGTAATTGCCATTCCTTCCATCTGGAATGTTCTTCCTCCTCATTCCTGCTATAGCACTCTCCTATTCATTTCTCAGGTTTTCTTTTAAGGACTTCTTGAACTCCCCCCAAGACCACAATCTGATTTCTGTGCACACTGCAGTGTGATTCCTCTCTCAGGACCTCCTCTTGGTTCCACCACTCTTGTTTCTTCAACACACAAAATGTTCCTTTTTTTAAAAAAAAATTTTTTTTTACTGATGTCTGCCCAACACCTTATCCATGGTCTTGTCTGGATTAGGTCTTTGAAAACTGTTTCCAAATGAGTAATAATTGCCTCTTACTTCTCAGTGTGGCTCGGATGCACGGCCACATTGGCACAACTGCTTAGCTGACTGACTGAAGGAGGAAGATTTGTTTTCTCTACGAGGTGGGGCTTCTCCAGCTGCAGCTTAAGCTCTATTAGAGACACGGGCAGTTCCACCTCCACAAGTACAAGTGCAGCTGGCACTTGGAAGAATTTCGGTTCCTAATTTGTATGACACTAGACTGCACAGAAGAAGCAGAGCGTGCATGTGAAGGAAAGGCTGTTTGTTGTAGCATTTGCAAACCTCCTGCCTCCGTCTCCCTGGGGGACTCAGATAGAGGCCATTCTGCTCTCTAACCTTTTATTAAGATGCTGCTTATAGGCAAAGGACAATCATTCTTTGCAGAGCCCCTTATCAGCACGGACGCAGCCTCTCCACTCCGAGCAGCCCTTTGCTCCTTGCACCCAGAGGACAGGGCTTGGGATCCCTCTTTCCGGCAGAGATACGTTTACAAAGTAGAAGTGGCATTTTATCTCACCTGGAAATAAGAAACTATAATCACTAATGAGATTTATAAAATTATGGTCCACGCTGACTTTGCCTTTCATAATAAAACATACTCTGCCTCGGCCTGCCCATTCCTATTGTCACAGTGAAAACCTCCAGAGGCTACAAGATGTCCTCTTTGAATTATGGATTGATTAAAGGGAGCCCAGCATGTTATTTGAAGGTTGTGTGAAGGCTAAATAATCCCATCTGTATGAGACAGGATACAGTATTTTATGCTGTCTGGAGAGATTCGTTTAATTATGTTTTATGGTCTGGACTCCCAAGACTTCAGTGTCTTACCTTACTTAACTGTGCAAGCAACATTCGGAATGCAGGTCTTTTACTCCCCCCAGGGAAGCAAAGATGGGGGGATTTGGGTCAGAATCATGGTTTATCTGCAAGGCTAGGTTGTTTTATGGGATTAGAAGCTCCTCTTGAATTCTTGCACTGTGCCAGTTAAAGAGACAGTTGGTTCCAGGTCCCGATCTGATCATGGGGCTTGATCTCCTGCTTGGAGATCAAGAGGTGAGCCTTGTGGCACTATGGTCAACCACATTCTGTTTCTTGGATCCCTCTACTTTCCAAAAATGCTAGCATTGGTCCTGCTCTAAGCTACTTCATGTGTTTCTCAGCCAGTGTTTCCAGAAATGAAGTGCTAAGTCATTTAGGTCCTATATTCATCAGGTTAGAAATTGGTTCCTCCCTCAGCAGAAATTCATACTCATAAACCAGGGTCACATGATTGAATTAAGCCCTCATTTCTACAAATTCTTGTTATGTCCTGGCCTCGGAAAAGATAAGGAGGATGTAGATTTGCCTTAGTTGACCCTCAGCCGTACTTTCTTTCAGGAACCAGGAGCTTAGGCTTGACTTCTGTTAAGAAGGCAAGAATCCTTCCTGTCAGATGAGCTTAAAGACGCAGAGGAAACAATATCAAACTTTCCCAAGTGCTCCGTTCGTTCAGCCTCTTCAATTTGAATGTCAGTTATTGAATAAATAATTAAATGTGAGTTACTGTCTTCTTAGATGTCCTTTAGATGTCCTTAGACAGTCAAGTAGTTGATCTAAGGTATAGACAATCTGAGCCAAACTCAGGCATAAGGGCTGAGCTTGTCTCTGGGTCTCTCCAATCTAGAAATAGAGAGCAAAGCTGGGAAGCCTTCTGCTATCTTTTCAGAACAAATATCCTCCCAGATCAGAGATGACCTCTATGTTCCCTTTTCTTAGTGACTTTACCACGCCACCTGCTTTTGCTGTTGTTGAAGGTTTGTTCCTGTCTGGAATTGCTCTTGCTAATTCCTGTGACTCATCACTTCCTGTTTCTTCTTCTCTAATGGTGCCTCTTCTTTTTCTTTGCACATTTTGCTTTTCTTTATCCATAAATGTGGTTTTACCTGTGGGCATAAATTCCTAAATTCTTTTTGCCCATGCCTGGGCTGGTAATCTCAGCACTCTGGGAGGTTGAGGGAGGAAAAATCACAAGTTTAAAACCCCTTGGGAAACATTGCAATTTTGTGAGACCCTGTCTCAAAACAAGAGAATTAAGTCAGTACTCAGTGTGAGGACTCTGGATTTGATCCTCAGTGTTGGCCCAAAAAGGAAAAGAAAAGAAAATATCCCTGATACAAAGCTCAACACAGTGACACAGTGTGTTCTGTGCCTTCTCTGGTCTATTAGAGCTCTTTGATTCCAAGGAACTACTTGAAAGAAAAGAAAGTGATTCAGGGGAATTGGAGAGATTTCCATGTGTTGACTGATTCCAGAAACAGCTTGGAGAGAGGGGTCAGAACTCCTAGAAGAATTAAGTACCATCTCCTCTTGCTGCTGCTCTGCTTCTCCCTGCCTGGGTCTCATCTTCCTTCTTAGAGATTAAACACACAAAGCCACCAGTTTCTCCCAAGGTTAATGTTTCCCAGTTTCACTTTTCCCACCTCAGTCTTAGTTTACCAAATCCATGCAACAGTTTTAAGTGGAAGTAAGTGGAAAGAATCTATACTCAGAAGGAAACAGACAGAGAGTTTCCATACAAAAATATACTTTGAGGAAGTCTATCTCTATCTATCTGTTTATCTATCTATCTATCTATCTATCAATCATCTTATGAAGTCATGATGTCAACCATGTCATAAAATCAAGCTCTAACATATCAAAAACCTACAACTGGGCGGAAAGTATATTGGATTTAGTAGTGTTAAGAATCAGTATTCAGATCCCAAATCTGTCAGTGTTTTAGCTGCTGATATGGTGTGCTTATAAGTGACAAACTGTGTCTATTTATTGTTGTGATCCTTATGACTAGTTGTTATTGCAATGATTAAATGACATTATACACACAAAACTGATTAGCATAGTGTAACGTATATGCTATTTTGTGAATATTAATTGAAACTAGTTGGCCAGCAAAGGGAGAAAAGACACTAGTTTGATAAAACTGAGCAATCACTTCCTTCAGGACTGGAAAATAACAAAAGTCCTGTTTCTTGGTAATCTTCAGCCACAAAAGACAGAGTATTAATGCATCTATCTGCTCTTTGTTGGATTAGTTGGCTATGGATATTCTATGAACTTCTTAATTGGCCTTGCCAGTTCATTAGGACCTGCAGAGCAGCATCACAGCCTTGCAAAGGAAGATAGATTGTGACCTACTTGTGCACATAATAGGAAGCTACATTTCAGCTGAAAAGTGCACAAAGCGAAGTCTCACTGCTTTGTCTGGGCAGGAGAAACAGAAACAGTTTTGGTTCAAATTAAAGCAGAGTTGTGGCCCCTGTGCTGTATTATGCTGGAAATAATTCCAGGGACAATGAGAGTATCTGGGAGATTGGGAAGTGCAAAGGAGATTAAATCCTGGAACCTAGTAGTACTGATTATGTTTGTCTGGGAATGGAAAGCCTAATGGCTCATTAGTTGGATGTTTGCATTCCTGAAGCTTTGGGTTGACAAAGAGACAGCTATTTGCAACTGTATTCTTATTGATTAACTTCTCCTATGCCTTTCTCCTAAAGCTTACTGAAGGTTTTGCCTGAATCCACAAGACCCTGACATATGCCATTATGCAATGAGGGGGAGGGATTGAGAAAAAGCCAGAGACATATGTTCTCAATCCCTGTCCGAGTTTCCAGTAACCTGAAAAATATCCAGACATAAAATTCTTATGGATTCCTAGTTTGTTAGGTGAACAGTGAAGGAATTGTGGCCCTGGGCATGGTTAATTACTGGATTCATTAAATGTCCCTATTTTCCAGTACTTGTCTGACAAGATAGGCTGAGATTCCTTTGTATAACAGGAAGAAGAAAAATCTGACATATTTTCCATGATGATCTCTTTTGACCTTAAAAAAGCAAAGTCATGTAGTTCAGCCACATTAACCAGGAACACCCACCCACATCCACCATCATTTATATATACACAGACATAAACATGTATGCCTATACCTATAATATATTTCATATAAAATAAATATAGGTATGCACGTCTGCTATGAAAAAAAAGATGCATGAGCCAAGATTAAACCAAAGAAGAATGGTTATCTTGATAATGCACACTTACACACATATACACATGTACATTTGCCAATCCAAATATGTGAACTCAGGTAGATATATGTATTTGTAAGACAATGCATATGTATACAAGGAATTTCCCAGGCAAACCTGAAATTCATAGGGCAGGTCATTAGAAAGGACAGTTGGAACTCTCAGGCATGAGCTAAGGCTGCACTCTTAAGGAAGAATATCATCTCTGCTTTTAAGTTTTTGCAACTTGCTGTGTTGAGGTCACTCAGATAATCTAGGATAATTTCCTTCACTTAAGGTGAACTTATTGTACACTTTATCAAACCTACACAATATCATTGCAGGAGTACAAGAGGAGTATTAAATTAAATAACTGAGGAACTATAGTCTAGTCAAGTTGATACATTGGAAAGACCATCATGAAATGTTACTTGGCAAACATATAAACTGAAATGAAGAAGAAATGCTATCCCTCTTAATTCTATCATATCTTTATTAATCTCAATTTGCAGTATTTAAATTCCAGTTTTTTTCTTAACAACACAGATAATCAGTATTATTTCCAGTTTGGAAGCAGTCAGCCATTATATTTCTGAATGTATTTAGATAATTAAAAATATAACTGTGGAATGGATAGCAGGTTTTTGTTTCTCTAAAATATGTATGTTCAGATCCTAACTGAACCTTTGTTGGTATCAGGCAATGGGCCCTTTGGGAAATAATTAGGTCATGAAAGACCAACTCTTGTCAGTGAAAAAAAAAAAACACCTTTACAGAAGTGACCTCAGAGAACTTTTCCACTCCTTTCTCCCCCTTGAGGGCACAATGAGAAGACAGAGGCCAAGAAATGGGAAGCTGGCCTTTGCCAAGCCATGATGGCACACTGACCTTAGACCTTCAGACTTCAGAAGCCTACAGGATTAAATTTCTATTTTCTATCAGCCATCTTCTCTATTTTACTTTGTTATAGCAACCTGAACTAAGATACTCTGTTAGACAAACTTCTCCTTATTTTACTTTGTATATTATGTTGCATATTTTTACAACTGATTTTTCATCCAGGAAGTGATAATCATTACATTTTTGAGGGGTTTTACATACTATTGGGTACTATGTAATATCTCCAGAATCATATGAGATAGAAGGTTATAATATGAGTTTTTCAGTTAAACAAGGTAAGACTACCAGAGATTGAATAACTAGTCCAAGGTCACAGTGAGGGGGTGGATGGGTTCCAGAACTGAATGGGGTCTGTCCAATTCCGAGGCCTACATTTATCCCACAGGGCTGCGTGTGCTTATGGTTACCCACTGATGGACACCAGGCTTAGCATGAGTAGCAGTCAGAGCAGATGGCCAACTTTAGTATTGATTGCTCCCTTTGCTTTTCAATTCCAATTTCATCTAACTGTAGAATTTGAGTTAATAAATCAGCAGATGCTAAAGGAAAGTTCATGTCTCATTGTCCCACAGTCTGTTAACTGCTTCAATAAGGAGGAAAGAGGATGGAAGCTGAGCAGGAGTTACAAGAGGGAAGGGAAGGAAAGTTAGTAAGAATTCAGGCACACCTGCCCCTAAAAGTAATTAGGAATTCCCTCTGGCAGGTTATTACCAAACGTGCTTGTCACATTCACCAGCATCTTAGAATAATAATAATGACCTTAGGAAGCAGAGACCTGAGATACCCTACTTCTGAATTGTTTCTGATTTTTATGGTGAAGTTGGGTATATAGCATTTTATCTTTTTGCCTTCATTTCCTCCTGCACAGAATGCTGTGAATTTATGCAGCTTGGTCTGAATCATCTACAAGGGAAGGTGTGTGGATAAAATAAACTGAAAGCTGTGAAAATTGTGCAGAAAAAGTCTTTTAAAATGCTATGTAAATGCGGAGTGTGATTATGGTTGGAGCAAGCTGCTTTCATTTCTCCTGGTCGCCTCATTTATGGCTGTATCATCTGACTGCACTTCCTCTATTCTTGTGTGACCTTAAAGATTGTGCAGGACATGGGCTTTTGAGCATTTCAGTATGATTACAGCCAGCATGGCCTCCATTTCAGTTTGAAGCTTCTGCCTACAGTAAATTCATAAGCAGCTCCCTAGAAACCAGAGCCTGGTGTTCAGTGTCCAAAATATCTTCTTTATCAGAACATCTAGGATAGAATAGATCCACCGGGGGATCGCATACCCGGTGCTTTTCTTTCCTGAAGAACTGCAGTTTTCAAAAGAGATACTTTCAGGTTCTCTTTCCTCACTTACTCCAATCAGTGGCTCTCGACTATACTATTATTAGAATCAGCTACAGGTTAAGCATTTGATGAGCTACAACCCTTTTTTGCACCCATGTATTTTTCTTATCATCCCCCCCAACAAGATCAGCTTAACCTTGATCTGCTTGAACCAAAGATTTTGTGGCTGTATATATTGACTTCCAGTTATCTCTTGAGAAAAAAAAAATCTTTGGACAGGAGGCTTCATTCCTACAATTTCCAAGCTGCAGAAGATTCTCCCTTATTATTGCATTCTGATTCTGAAGTATGTCTCATGGATTGTTCTCTCCACAGTAAACTGTAGTAAAACGCAATGCAGGATGATGTAGCTTGAAGGACATGTATTTTTCCAAGTCTCCCACTGGTCAGGTTACAGAGTGGATTTTTGCACATTGAATCCTAAGTATTCCAGACCTTGACAAATGGCATATTAAGGCATTTAAAATTAATCTCAGGCCATTGAGATTCTAAGTAAAATTTAAACTAATCTGTGGACTAATGAGAAACCCATTAACTTGGAAAACAGAATAGACAATGGCATGAAAATTACAGTATGTATTTGGTATTCTTACTTGAAAGTGGGGCTGCTGGGACTTGTATACAAAGGTATGTATACTATGATACCAGGAATAAGCTTCAGCATTTAAATGTCTATAATTTAATGGATTCTACTTTGCATCTGTCACCAATAATCTGGGTAAAGCAGCTCAAACTCCTTCACAACGGATTCCAAAGTTTTGACCGTGATGCCAAAACTAGAATAATGTGAGCAGAATATTTTTCAGGAAATGGCAGTTGTCTTCTGATAATTTAAGTTTTAGTAGATAGATACACGCGGTGCTAAAACAGTTAGAAATGAATAACTACTTCACATTTACTCAATTCTTTTTCCAACTTTTTTGGGGGGGAGGGAGTGTCACCTCCCTTCTGTGCCCAACTGCACCATCTACCTTCATTTACTTGGCCACAAAAGTTTTGATCATGAGTCGGCCTGATATGCCTGAGCAAAAATAAATGACCATAGCTAGAATGTACATGTTATTCTCATATTTTGTAGGGATGGTAGGAGTAAGAATATTTCTAAGGACAGCAGGCTGGAAGCAACTTGGCCTTGGCCTTAATCAATGATATTAACATGTCGAAAGAAAGTATGTGTCAAAGAGGAGGTAGAGACAATAGCAGACTGAAAACTTATCCACTGCTGCTCCAGCATCTCTGTACCCTTGGTGTTTGCAGTGTGACTTTGTAGCTCTTCTTCATGATAATGTTAGGGTTTTTTTGGTGCAGTTAAGAGACACAGACAGAGGTAAAAAGAAAAAAAAAAAAACACCTTTATTGCCAGAGCAGGGGGCTGCAGGAGATTGTGAGGACCCTCAAAAGAGATAAAGCTGGAGAATCACTTTTAGGAAATTGGGATAGGGTGAAGACCATGTGAGTGGACAGGTCACTGTGTCAGGAAAGCATTGGACCTTTGGTGCATGCGTGAAAGCAAATTGGGGGTTTATTTAGGATTAGAAGGAGAACACGGAAGTTAGTGCAGGAGACATATACTATTGTTTTAGGGCTCAGTGCTGTGTTAAGCAGGCGCCTTGTTGAGCCTGGCAGAGTCCCATATGAGTGGAATCCATCAGATATATGTCCTTGAGTATAAGCTAAATTTGTCATTTCCATTGGTTAACAAAATGCAACAGAAGCCATCCTATTGCTAAAAGTTAAGCCAAATCATATTAAAATTTTATAGAACTTTATTGGACAAGGATCCATGAATTGGGTTCTGCAGAGCACAGGGAGTCTGGGGTTAAGTCAAGAAAGAAAGTAGGGGAACTTTGTAGGGTAAACAAAAGCAGCAGAGCGAAGAAAAAGTTTATTTTGTTAAAGGAGAGCCCTGGCCTTATTTGGAAGATCTCAGTGGAAAGTTCCTAATGAAGGGTTAGTTGGCAGTTTCTGATTGGCTATGCTTAAGCTTCGTTTTATGTTTGCACTGAGAGAGCTTTTGATTTGCTTAGAGGAATCCAGGCTCTGGGCTCTACCTCAAACTAATTGCCTCCCAATTAATCATTTTACCAGTGTGCCACTTCTAAACCTAAGCTTCAGCACATTCACTTGCTTCACCTGCTGTGTGAGCCAGCCCCGGGCAGCCTGGTGGAGGAGAGGCTCACGGCTCAGTCCTGTGTATCACCCGATTCATAGCCTGCCAATCGCTAGACGTGTGAGTGAGAACCCTAAACACATGCCAGCCTTCAGCTGCCCCGCCAGTAACCAGACATAAAGGGAAACGCAGCCAAAAACTGCTCGAGTCTTACTTAGATCAGCAGAACCACCCGGTTGACTTACAAACTTGTGTGAATTAATGATAAATGCTTGCTGTTTTAATATGCTGAGTCTTAAGAGAGTTGTTTTACAGCCACAAATAGCTAATTCAGAGGTTGTCATTAAAGAGAGAAATAAAAAAGACAATACAGAGACATCATTGATATGAATAAAGACATGGGGGGGGGGGATTGGGGAGCTCTGAAATGCCAGAAAAGTCCTGCTATTTGGGCTTTTCTTAAATGAGGCATCTCCTAAATTCTGACTCGTGGCCAGGATAGACAATGTGAGTACTTCTATCATTGAAATGATACAGGGTTGTTGTTAGTATACACTTAGTTTGGATTTCTACCTTTTAGTGTAATGTGAATCTGGCTGATCGACTCACCTGGCTGTATTGTGAACACAAAGTTTTCCTTCACATGGAAATTTGCCCAAAGTGATTTTCCTGCCTAGCACAAATGTATTGGTGCCCTTGAGTGTGGAGTTCCATTGATCAAAACAATCTTTTCAGTATTAGAGAGATTCTGCAAAGGCAAAGTAATGGTGTGCTCATATATCAATAGCATAGTGGGTAGTGAACCAAGAATATTTGTCGTTCTTTTTTCTTTTTGGCATATAACATATTTAGCCCCCTGTTTCAGTATGGTGAGAAGATTGACTTTTACACAGACACCAATTTTAAAATAAGTGACATCTTTCATATTGCATCCTTGTGCAGTATTAAAGGTACCATCTTTCATTAGTGTATCATTTCTAGTTTTGACAATGTTACTAGAGTACAGATTTTTGAAGAAATGATAATAAACATTATTAATTAGTAGTAGACAATATGTGCTCTATTCTTTGATTTTTATGCCCAAAATCAGAGGCTAATGAAACTCAAAGAAAACTATAGTTGTGTATGGCTATGAATAGATTTGTGCATAAACTATAAAGAAAAGATTTTAGTATCACTGTGTCTAAGTCTAAAGTCTTAACAATAAGTAAAAATGAAGACTACATAAGGAGCTATGTAGAGAAGGATTCTCAGAAGGGTTCTGATCATTTTGATTACTGAAGAATGGGCAAAGTGTCTGTCAGGTCCAGAAAAGAAGAAGTCATATCCAAGAAAGAGCATATGCCAAGAACTGAAGTATGCCATAGTATGTTTAGTTAAACTGATAACCACAGTACTGTGTGAACACAGGCTGCTCTGTGAGTATTCATGTAAAGAAAAAATATGCACAGAGACCAACACAGCAGGGAAGAACAATTAGCAATTTCATTAATCAGAATTTTTAAAAGAAAAAGTATGTCAGCTTAATGAAGCAAATAGATATATTAACTTTGTCAGTCAGGGGCTCCAGCTCCCACGTAGAGCTTTGGACAAAACCTCCAATAACTCTGTGCAGAGTAAATATCTAGTAATGGGAACCAAAGGCCTTATTACCAATTATTGTTTTTCACCTTCTTTAAGGAATCAGAGATATTATTAGACCAGGAGGTGCTGGCACTATTATTGTTTAATGATGTGAATTATGGGAATTTAATTCTCTCACCCTGAGTGACTATATATTATTATTCCGTTTGGCGTTGGGCATTCACACTCTGACCTTATTAGCTGCAAAACAGACTCCAGATCTGGCTCAGTGGTTCTTCCCTGGGGAATGGCAACCAGACCATTAACAGCCCTGCCTCATAGTGATTGAACATGCAGAATTAGGGGGTAGGTCTGGAGTCAGAGAAAGCCAGAAAATAGAAAGCAAACTGTGTTTCTCACTTCTCATTAAATCTTTTACCTTATGCTGTCATAAACATGGTTTCACCCCATCCTCATTCAGGGAACTATAATTGGCCCACTGTAATTGGCTACCTGTTTTCTTTCCCTGACTATAAACTGAAAATGACCTGAAACGCTGGCAGTCTTTTCTGAGTTTTGACATTTGCTGTGTGGGATCTCCATATATTATTGCCAGTTCCTGAAACAAGAGAAAATGTATAAAATTTAGAATAAAATTTGCTAGAGTTCTATAACTGGTCATTATCAGTTTTTTCTTCCTTAAGGGAAAGGTCAGGCTAGGTATAGTGAGTCTTGGAAGAGTATAGATGCTATTTGATGAAAAGAGAAACAAGTTTTAGATGTATTCAAGGGAAAACATGACTGTTCATTTGGAGAGGAAAGCCCAAAAAGAGAATCTGAAGTAAATGGTACCTGAAGAAACAATCAGTAACAGAAATGCAAAGCCAGGGAAGAGGGGAATGGAATGATGTGTGAGTTGGATGAGGTACAGATTGCATCAGTCCACACTGGTGACAAGACAAGATTTTGGCATAAGCCACTCCTGACAATATTTATTTTTGCACATCAGGGTTAATTGAAAAGGAGGACAGAACAGATATAAACTATCACATAATGAAGTAAATCTTTGCTTTTTTATTTTTTTATTTTAAAGAGAATAAAACAAAACAAAACAAAACAGAACAAAGTGAATCAGAATAGAACAATGCAAGCAACACAGGACTTCAAAACAAGACAACAAGAAATCAACAGTGGCTACCATAATGTCTCTTGTTTTCTTTGAAATAGTTGTCGATATCTTCACACACAACAATGTCAAACATAACAAAATAGTATAAAACCAATCAAAAGAATGAGAGCATTACAGGACTTCAACACTAGATAATAGGAAATGAACAATAGTTTCTATAATGTCTCGTTTTCTTCAAAATAGTTGTCCATACTATCACATAATAAAATCAAACAATACACAACAGAATAAAACTGATTAAACAAACAAATGAAAACATTATAAGACTTCAAACCAAGATAATAGGAAACAAACCATGAATACCATAATATAGCCCATTATGTTCAAAATAGCTGCCCATACCATCAGACACAGTAAAATCTAACAAAACAAGACAGAACAAAACCAAGCCTAACAAAATTGTGAAAACAATAAAAGAGTTTAAACCAAGACAGTAAGAAGTTAACAGTGTCACTACCTTCTCCTCCCAGGTGTTTCCTCCCATCACTTTTATAATATACATTGTGCTTTTTTGATCCCTCTAACTCCTTCTGCTTTTTATGCTAGGGTTCACCCCTATGAGTTCAAACTGTTTCACCCATGAACATGATCTCTTGTTGCATCCATTTACCTATAAGAGCCTCAAGATTATTCTCCTTTATAGTTGGGTAGCTTTCCATAGTATGAAAATACCATATCTTTCTTATCTATTCTGTGGTTGATGGGCAAGTGACCCTTGCTTTTTTTCTGATCTCCTGTTGTATGGAACAATTGTTTTCTCTCTTTTGATTTTCAGTCCATAAATTTCCTTTCAAGTTAAATGTGTTTATTTTTAATTTTTTTTATTAATTTGAAGGTAGTAAAATACAACAGAACAGGATGGAATAAAGCCAATTGAGACACTGTAGTGAAATTGGTACAGAACTTCACAGCAGATTACTGGGATAACAGTAATACGTACCATAGTATATCTCATTATCTTCACAATAGTTGTCCTTTCAGTCAGGTATAGCAAAAGCAAAGAGAGTACAGAATATTATAGAACTTATCAAAACAGAATATTGAATAGAGCAATACCATTATCAGGACAAAGCAAAATGGTGATAAAAGTATTTGCCTTCAAAGAGATGGTAGAATGAAATCCCCCTTATTTGCTATATCATATATGGTCAACCTGCCAAGAGATGCTCAGATCTCTGGCTCCCACTTCCTTATGGGGAGATCTGGGGGGAGATGGGTTGCTTGATTACCAGCCAATGCACTGGTAGACTCACAGCCACTTACTAGGGCAGCAGGCTGGGTTGCTCAGTTTCCCAGCACCTCGGTTCCAACATGGCATGGATCTCAGGAGACACTGCTGCTTCTAGCCCTGGGGTGGCCATGGCTTGCCAGACCATAACCACTTGCCAGGGCGGCAGGCTGGTTGCTCAGTTTCCCAGTGCCCTAAGTTTCAACATGGCCAATAATGTAAATCTTTGAACAATCTGGTTTTGAACCATAACTGAACCTACTACACTATGCATTTAGAAACAGACCTCATGTTTGATTTCCAGGTTTCAGGTATTTTGTAGCAATCATAGGCAAAATTATTAATACTAAAACGTGGTACCAAGAGAGAGGTCACTATTGTTAGTATATATGGCCACCCAATTCAAAAGCCTTTGGAAGTGGTTTGTTGGAGGAGGACAATATTGGTCCACAGAGGGCTGTAAACAGAGACAGATGGAAGATCCTGGTTGGAGCTCAGGAGACAAGAATCCTGATAGGAATGTAGACAGTAAAGGCCAGGATCAGGACTTCTCAGTTGGCAACAAAGATTGTATTAGAAACTGGGCTAGAGATTATGTGTGTTATGCTCTGGTAAAAATTTGTCTGCCTTTTCTCATGTCCTAAGACTTTGGGTAAGGCTGAATGTAAAGATGGTACACTAATTAATCTGGTGGAAGAAATTTCAAGGCAGCTCAAAATTTAGACTATGGTAAGGCTTCCTCTGACTGCTTTTAGCCAGATCTACAATTAAAATCCAGAGAAAATAGCACAACTGAGTGATTTGAAAAACTTCTAGTTTTTTTCCCCCCTGGAAGTACCTACAAAGTTGGGAAAACACACTTGATAAAATGATTAGCAATAAAAAGAAGCCAGGTGCTTTGTACAGGGACAAGAGAAAAGATTCATGGAGAGAATCACAGGCACAGGGTACAAAACCACAAATATTTTATTTGAGAAGTGAGACTCTGGTGTGTCTGTATATTCAGGGCTACAAAGAGAATTACATCTCACAGTTCAGTCATAGAGGTACTCAGGAGCCACTGAAACCATGGCCCAAGGTGATATGACTACTGGTTAAACTGATGCCCAAACTTGGTCCCATCCACATGTTGCTGGTTTTCTAGGCATGCAGTATGAAATAGTTATGGGATTATGGAGGCTCCGATACAGATTTCAGAAGGCCTGTGATGGCAGACAAATCTGTGCGAGTGAAACTGAAAGTGTAGTGGAAATCACAGGAAACTGAGATGCACAGAATATAGAATGCAGAGGAAAGTTGTAAGCAGTGAGTGGAGTCACCCCCAAGAACAAGGCTATGCAGGTTGCAACCAGTCAGACCATAGAGGTAGGGCTACCTGTGCCCTTTACAGCTCATATTTCGGAAAACTTTCCTATGTGCTACAGGGTTAATATTTGTCCTACTAAGGGCAAATATATCACACTGTCATTTATTCTGTTTCTGCCTATTTCTTTATTGTTCCATTTTGGAATGAGAATATTTACTCTGTACAATTTTGTTGAAAGTTTTTAACTCTTTCAATCTTACCAAGTTTTTTAAAATTTTATTTTAAAGGAGGTAAAATTAAGCACAACAAAACGGAACAGAACAGGACATAAGAAAGCATAAATTTCAAAGCTAGACAACCAGAGATCTTCACTATCTGTCATATTGTCTCTTGTTTTCTTCCAAATGGTTGTTCATATCTTTGCATACGGGGAGCTCACACTAAATAACATAGCAATCTTTTCACAAGATGTGTAGTTCACTGGCTCCCACTTGCTGAGGAGGGGGGATGGGACATGAGATGTTTGATTCTCAGCTTGGGCACCAGCAGGCTCACAGCCACTCCCCAAGGAGGGGACGAGCTCCTTGTTCTCCCAGCACCCCGAGTCAACCACATGGTGCAGGTCCCGATATGCCAATCTTATCAAGTTTTACAAATGAGAATTTGCCTTCAATCTCAAAGGAGATTTTGGAATTGGATTTATAATTAATTCTGATACTGTTAAGACTTTGTTGATTCTTAGAGGTAAATTGAATGTATTTTACATCACATAATGACATGAACCTGAGCCTTCTAAGGACTAAGCAGTGGAATGGTGCTGTTTAGATTTAAAATATCCCCATCTGGAACATTCAGAGATATGGCTTGGTCAGAAATAAAGGGTCATTGAGGCATGAGCTGGAAGGTTTATTTTTGTTCCTAAATCCTCCTTTATTTTCTCCTCTGCTTCCTAAACAGATTCTTCTGCCCAGCCCTTCCACCATTCAGTTTCTGTGTGGGAATTTTTTGACCATGGACTCAACCCACTGAAACTGTGAGTCACAATAAACCTTTTATCTTTTAAATTTCAAGTATTGGGAGATGTTTTTCCAGTGTAAAAGAAGGGGTGAATTTGTAAGAAATTTAAGGAATTGCATAATTATATTCAAGTAGAAGATTATTTAGAGTATAGTGGTTAGAGTGTAGGTTCAGTTGCCATGTATAGTCATTTATTATCTGAGGAACCCTAGGGAAATTCTTCATTGTTTTGAACCTTATTTTTATCTATGTTTTTATTTTAAAGGAAATAAAACAACAAAATGTAACAAAACAAAACAGTGAGAACAGTATTATATTTCAAAAACAAGGCAGAAGGAAATCCCCCATAGTTGCTATATTGCATATTGTTATCCACAAAATAGATGCTCAGGTTACCAGCTTGAGGCTGCAAAGTCAGTCAAACAATACATGCAAGCATCAAATTGTTTTTTGACTTCAGTAGCCGTCATCTCAGCCTGTGTTCCTCTGAATCAGCTGGTTCCTTATGAGGTGCGGTGGGGGTGGGGTCCTTGGCCCTTCTTGTCTCCAAGCCCATGTGCTGGCTAGCTCGCAGGAGAGAGCTGGCTTGTTGGTTCTCCTCCTGGCCCACATGGCTGCCATGGGATCATGGCAGGAAGGTTGGTTTCTTTGTTCTCATTCCCCTGTATCTATCCATTAAGGACAGAAGAAAAATAGTACTTAGCTAACAGGATTGTTGTAGTCACTGAGATAACAAAATATAAAATGTTCAGTAAAATATCTAGAATGTTGTGAATGTTGCATATTTATTAAACTTTACTATCATTATAGTGATGACGAAGATGTTGATAAAGAGAAATTGCTGTCTGAAAAGACCAACTAGACCAGGAGAACTTGTAAAACTCAGTAAATACATTCAGCTGCATAGTCAGAATCCCCAAGATATGAATTTACCTCGTGCACAAGAATTTTAATTTATTTTACAGGAAGTTCGGATCTCATGACATAACTAGTTATACAAGCAAGGTATGTGATGATCTTTTTTTGTGGGTTTGAAGTCCAATAGCACCTGCCTGGCAAGTGTGAAGTCCTGACTTTGATTTCTAGTACCAAAAGAAAAAAAAAGAACAAAAGAAAAGAAAAAAAGTAATCAAACAGCAAAGGTCTAAACAGTGTGCAGAGAGTTTTGTACAGTGTTTTATTAGTGGGAAGCTCGTTGGTTCTATTGGGCCATGGTGTTGATGCCACATTTTCTTAGACTTCTGTCTGTACATATAACAGGTTGGATGCAGAATTCTTCTTCTTTTCCTTAATTAGATAAGAGGCCAAGTCACAAAGACTGTTTTTGCCTCAAATATCTTTCTTTGTAAGTATGTAAGGTTAAGGGGTACAGACTGAGGGCAAAGAAAGAAAGCCAATAATTCTTGAATAAGTCTTTTCTAGACTTGAGAATAAACTCAGGAGTAGAGGCACTAGGATATGAGTTCCCAACTGTCACTTTTTGCAGATTCATTTCTTCCAAGTATTTGTTGGGCTTTAGGGTAAACTCCACATGCTTGCATTTTTAAATGGGAATTTGAATAGCTATAATATTTGTGTTATGACTTTTTCATTAGTTCATTTGATCTCAGGCTGGCTGTTCATAAGAAAATGTGTGCAAATTTCTGGTGTGCAAATCTCTATCTCTATCATCTGTCTGTCTGTCTGTCCCTATTAGGTAAAACAGGTCCTTAGACATTCATCAAACTTCCAATTATTTCTATTTTTCATTATTACTCATTCTTAATTAATGGTCTAATGGTCCTTGTTAACAAATAACATGGATATAATCTTCAATATTTAGCCTCCTGTATCATTTCTCCAATAAATAATATTTTACTTGATCAAGACTTGTTTTCTTTTACCAGCAGCAGGTGGATATACTGAGAAGAGCCATAAGTTTGGTGGTGATTCATTCATGAATGAGTTCTAATCAGTAACTTTGTGTTGGGGATCCCAACTCTACCCATTGGTGATTCAGGTGCAGAAGTCATCTTGCTTCCCCTGCTTTTGAGGTCGGGTATTGACAGAGTTACTTGGGCCCTCATACATTAATGACATTCAGTCTTAATAGTACCATGCTCAGTTTTTCTAGACACAGAGATTTTTACTTTCCCTTTTTACATGGTTGAGTAATAGTGGTACTATTTGAATATTGGTGTGAGTTGCCAACAATTAAACCTGCAGGTGCTCAGACAAAACATACGAATTTTTAGCTTGGGTCTAACAACTACTGGGATTCATCCTTGAGCTTGACATCAGGCAGATGCATCTGAAGAGGCACTTTCTCATAGATGGAATGCGCGTTTGTTGACCCACTATATACACACTTAGGTTACGAGCTTACCACCCCTGATCTAGTCAGATGATTGACATTTGGTCTGTCCTGAAACTATGCTCACAAGCTCAGTCTGGTTGACTGGAGCACTGCCCACTTGCTCTTATAGCGATTATAGGAATTACTCTCTCTGCATCAGTAGAGGTTCTCCATTCAAACCAGAGAAGACCTTCAGATTGTAGTAAAAAATCAAAATTTATTCTAAGTACAGTTGGAGCTGGGTGATTTACGTAAAGGTATGACATCTCTTTTGTGTTAGGCAGATGCTTTGGCTGTTGTGTGAAGAATGGGTTCGTAAAGAGGAAAAGTAAAGGGAGTGAAACACGGCAGGATGAAACTTCAGCACATCTCTAAGTGATGATGTTAGCACAAGTTAGCCATGGAAACAGGTAAAAGCAGACTTATCTAGAGCATACCTTTGAGGAATAGCAAAAGAACTTGCTGAAATAATATAGGGATGAATGTGCAAGGGCTTTCATAAGTCCACTGAGTAAGAGAAAGAGAAATGCAGACTAATAATATTATTAGTACTTATTGTGTTAGGCTTTTGCACATAATAATTCACTTGGCCCATTTACCAATTTTGTACTTTAATTATTTTCATTATTTAATGAGTAATTAAGGCTCAGTGAGGTCAAGTCACACCCCCAGGGGTTGCACAGTTGGTAAATGGCATAGCTGTGCCTTAAGCGAGCATCTGCACCCATACCTGCACTGCTCTAACACTGTGCTGTTACTCACAACACTCCTCTGACCCAGCACTGTGGAGTGGACTGTGAGGTGGAAGAGCTGCAGGCTGGGGGACCAGGGAAGGGCTGCACTGCTGCAGAAAATTGCTCCTTCTTGTGAACCCATCTAACAAAGCAAAATGATGTCTTCATAAATGTCACCAAGTAATAACATCCTTTACTTCTTGTTTATGCTTCATTATTTGAGCGCTCTTTAATTTATGATTGGCTAATTTATCATGTTATTTTACATATTGACTGATTGACTGGACTGGCAGTTGACTGAGAAAATGTATCTTCTTCATTTTATATCATGTAAGCTTAGAATTTGCCATACAATACCTCCTCATGAAACATATGAGAAACTTCCTCTATATTTCAAATTTCTAATACTTTGCCAGATTACATATTTAATGAATTTAAATACAAATGCCATTGAAGTACAAATGCATTCTTTCTATTGTACCATGTCGCTGTTTTAGTTTTTTAGTTCTTAAAATAGGATAATTGACAAACCAGCCCTAAGGTTTTGAAATGTGTTTCTTCTATTAAACATGTTTTCAGAATTCTTTAAAATGCAAAAGAAAAAAATGATTTAAATGTAAGGAGACAAGTGAGAGCTTTTAGCTGTTGAACAGAGCATGGAAGTCAGCTCCAGGAAATGAGAAATTAAGAACAGTCTTCAGTTCTTGTGAGTCTTTAAAGGCATATTTTGGTTGAATAAGTTTTCTGCCTACCACATAGCTAATCAAAATAACTGAGTATAGAATCATTAGCTAAGGAATGGAAGGGTTGCAGGGTTCTGTCTAAGGGGCCATAGACCCAAGTATAGTGCTCCAGATTCCCAGCATTCACTACTTCATAATTCATTTGTGATCTGCTATGCATTGTTAGGCTTTGGGTTCACGAAACAAGCCATTAAGTTCCCAATGTGTCGCTCATCCATTTGATTCTCTAGAATTCTACTGCTCAGGATTCTGGAGTTAGAAGAGAATTGATACAAAGACATTTCACTAACAACATTGCAAACCTGAATGGCAACCATCTTGGGTATAATAGTTACAGATATTGGAATATCTGTGTAATTTCTGGCATCTCATGTTAAATTTTCTGGATCTCAACTTGTCCTGAAGCTGAGGGACTCTCACTGAAGTCTGTGCTATCTTCATTGTATTTGCATTGAAATAATAATACATACCAGTTTTGAATGTATATCTATCTGGATCAATCTATGCTGTGTCATATTGATTAATAATCAAATATACTTTAAAAACTGAGTTTTTCTTCTTGTTAGACACCAAGCAAGAAAAATATGTTTCAGCTCCTTTTCTATGTTGATTGTAAAATCCTATGATAATTCCATTTTTGATATGTTCCTGTGTCAACACTCAACATAGTGACTGGTATGAAGCAAGCATAATATATTGGTGATGGATGAACAAATGTTAAACATTTTCCTTACAAGTCAGTCTGTCAGTTGTCTCATTTGCAGCATGCTTTACTCCTGAGGGACGCTTTTCCAAAGGGAGCTTTTTATGCTCAGCTCTTCCATAAAAAATGAGTGTTAGCTGTAAGGAATAACATTACAGCAGCTTAGATATCTTCCACGGCTCTACATTGCCCATAAGAAACACTGAAGCTAATTACAGTGGTATAAAATCATGCCTCAAAACTGTTCTACCTTTCCCATGTTTTGGTTTCCACTCTTTGGTGTAGAGTCTGCAGGTGAATGATGTAAGTATGGTGCTATTTCATATGTGCTGCTAATTTTCTTACTTTCCTGATTCTCAAAGTACCCTGGAGCTTGGTTGTGTCATTGATCCCTGTGGCTGGTAACAAAATACTTTTTGTCTACATTTTAAGTCACTCAAATGCCTCTTTTTGTTGCTAGGTTTTACAATTTGTTCTCCCCTATGATTGCTGTAAACTGCATACTCAATATAGCCCAAGATAGTAAAAAATAGTGTGTTACTGACATATTCACAAGGTATGCAGCAACACATTACCAACACCGTAGTATGTTATCATTGTTGGTCACAGTATAGACAAAGGTAATGAAAAATTACCAACAATTAATGGAGAAAAAAATCATTAATGGTAAATCAATCATTAACGGTAAACCATTAGCAGTTCATCGGTCACGGAGACAATGTATCAAGCTTGTCCTCATGAGTCTCTTCTATTTTTCTTCCTGCTTTGCCGTGTGCGTCTTGGGCCCTTTTGTAAATTCCTTTTTAATCCTTTAACATTTTGGGACTCCTCAGAATTGCATCGGAGCTCTCCCTCTCTAAGACACCCACTCCATTCCTAATATCAGCCAGACTCATATGTTTAAATACAATATATTCTGAAAAATTTGTACCTTTGTATCTACATTTCTGACATCTCCCTTGACCACAGATTCCTAGATCAAACTGAATAGTACCACTTCCACCAGGTTGCCTAATAGATATCAAAACATTTGAATCCTTCCCTTGTTGCCTCCTCAAACTTTACCTTCTCAGTATTTCCCACTTCTTTAAAGGGTACTGCCATTCACCATATTTATCAGGCTCCAAATTTCTGCTTAAATGTCCATGTACTCTTAGGAGCCTCTCCTGCCTACTAAAACTGAATACTCATACACTCTTATCTCTGATGCCTGCTCCATGGGTCTAAGTAAGCACTTTGCTTAAATTATCTGATGACTAGCATGCTGCCCCTTATGCACTGAATTCCAGTAGTATTGGGAAATAAAATAGTGAATGAGTGAATCTCATGTAACAAAATGAAATTCAGTAACTATTTACCGTAAGTCGTAAAGGGCAAATTGTTATTCAGAAAACCAGTTCTGAAAATGGTATCCATATCAGCATATTACTAGAAAATAATTTTGAAATGCATATGAATTTAATGCAACAAAACATTTTCTTGTCTTGTCTACATATCTTTGACACTTTTTAAAGATCTTATGAATGATATTCTCTTTAAAATTGCATTTCCAATAACTAAACTTGCTGGAAAGCAAAGTAGGAAGAAATCTAGAAGACACAGGAGTAGGAAAAGAGTACATGAACAAAACACATACTGCATGGCAAACACTTCAGAGAATCAACAACTGGAATCTCATCTTATTAAAAAGTTTTTGCACATTAAAAGAAATCCCCAACAGAGTGAAAAGAAAGCCCACAAAATGAGAAAAAGTTTCGCCAGCTGTTCCCCAAAGGACTTATATGTAGAATATATAAAAACTGAAAAAAATCAGGCCTCCAAATTTCAAAGAATCCAAAAATGGGTATCTTTCCCTTCTTTCTTTTCTCTTTTCGCCTATTTCAGTCATTCTCAGTCATCCTTTTGAGTACTTTCTTTCCCTTTCTTTTTCATAGTATCTATTGTAAACTTTGAAACTTGTTTACTCTTTCGTTTTTTTATGCTAGGGAGACAATACAATATTTGCACATGTAAGTCTGATTTATTTCACATATGAATATGGTCTCTAGTTGCACCTATTTACCTATAAAAGCCTCAAGTTTATCCTTCTTTATAAATGAGTACTATTCCATTATATTAAAATACCACATCTTCTTTATGCATTCCATGATTGATGAGTATTTGGGTTGTTTCCAAGAGTTAACTATTGCAAATTGTGCTGCTATAAACATAGGTGGACGTATATCACTGTGGTATGTTTTCAGTTCTTCTGGGAAAGTACCCAGAAGAGGTATAGCAGGATTGAATGGACCCCCAATCCTAGATTTTTAAGGAATTGCCACACTGATTTCCACAGTGGCTGTACCAGTCTACACTCCCACCAACAGTGGACAAGGGCCTTGTTCCCCACAGCCCCACTAGCATTTGTTGTTGGTTGATTTCTTGATGAAAACCATTCTTTCTAGATTAAGATGAAACCTCATTGGAGTTTTAATTTGCATTTTGCAAATCACCAGTGATGTTGAGCATTTATTCATGCATTTATTTACTATTTGTATTTCTTCATCTGAGAAGTACATGTTCATCTCAGATGCCCATTTTTGGACTCTTTGAAATATTGATATACAACATTTTTATGTAAGTTGTAGTAAATGCTATATCACATGAAGTATTATATATGCATATATTTTATATGTTGCATATGAAATAAATATAGATGCCAAAATATCTTTGTTTGGAGATTTTAAATGTAGAAATGCAAAGGAACTAGATGACATGCTCATAGTTAGTGAAAGAGCTCAGTGTAGTAGATCAACAAAACATAAAAACAGGTTTTAGATGTTTTCATTACTAAATCATGGACACTTTCTGTTAAAGTGAAGAAGACGAACACACAGTTAGCTCGCCACCTCGTGAAATCATTTTAGGATAAATGAGTGCACCAGCTGAAGGTACACACCTGTGGGATAATGAACAAGGACAATATTTTGGAAACACATAGGTAGGTGGGAGGGTGGTATTACGCTTGGACCAGAAAAATGTAGACTCCAAGCTGCTAGTGGAGAAAACTGAGAGGCAGGTTGATTTTTCTTGTGGTTTTGTCTAAGGTTCAGGAAGGTGATGCGAGATTCACAGAGGATGTTAGGCAGAGGGTAATGATGGAACTTAGAACAAGAAGAGTGATAGCAGTGCAAACAGACTCCCAGATCCCATCTCCGCCTTCACACATGTGGGTGACTGTCCTCTTCTATGTGGTGGCAAGTCATTGGAGCTTTGTTCTGCTGGAGAGGTGGTGGTGAGTATCAGCTCGGCTGGTGCCAGTTTTTTCAGAAGGAAATAAGTGTCTGATTACTGACTGTTGACGTTCTCAGACTCCTTCTTTCCATGTAGATCTTGGAAGGTTGAGTCCCATCCATGCCCTCCATCTGAAGACCCTAAGATGTTTTGCTGGTGAATTTGACTGGTCCAGGACAAAAGAGTAGGCAATGTAGCATGGGGAAGAAAGAACCCAAATAAATGGTTCAGTCAGATCATTTCACTGTGAAGCGAGTCCCTCTGGTATACATGGCACTTAAATTCTAATCAGGTTTTGAATTTTCCTTTCTAAAACAAGCAGAAACATGAAAATTTAAGAACAACACAAAAGCATGTTAAAGAAACTTGGAACAAACCAGTCATTTCAAGATATATTAGAAAACAAACACAAACAAACAATTAAAAGCCCACATAGAAATCTGTCAAGAACAGGAATAAAATTAAATAACATTCTGAGAACAAAATAGAGATTAAGAAAATTAAAACCATAATTTTAGAAAAGCAGAATTCAGTAGAATTTGTTGATAGAGTTGAGAAACTATATCAGAAAGTAGAATCCAACTGAAAAAATAGGAGGGGCCAAAAAGAAAGCTATTGGAAATACAATAGTAGAGAAGAGTTTTAGAGAGGAAGGAGGAAACTGGACAAAGTGACAAAAAAAGGAAATAATTCCAGGAAGTAAGAGCTCAAATGGGACTCCCATTACCAGAGTTGAAGCATCCACTGAGTACTCAGCAAAGTGAATAAAAACTAACACATTATTGTGAAAATCAAGACTGTGTGAGAGAAAAAGGCCAGGCTTAAAGATCCCATAGAGAATAAAACCAGGAAAGCACCGAAAAACTGAATAGCAGTGTTTCTCAGCAAAGAAACTAGAGAACAGTGTGCAAATGCCTTCAGACCTTTGAATGCAAATAATTTCCAACTTAGAATTCTACACTCAGTGTATCAGTATCAATTAAATACCAGGGAAGGATAAATGCATTTGTAGACTGCCAGGGTATATAAAAAATATTGTTTTCTGTGTATTGTCCCAAGAAGTAGGTAAAAGATATGTACTCCAATAATATAAGCAAGCATGAAAGGGAAAGAAATGGGATACAGGAAAAACTGGTCCATAATTAGGGAAAGATCACCATACTAGAGAAAACTCAAAAAAGTAATGAGATGAACGGAAATTCTACTTGAAATAGGCCTAAAAATCACATGTCTTCAGGGGAAACTGTTCATGAATGTGATAGTACACTTAATGTCTTTTAATATATATGTTTTATGGTAGTTATCTTGGTTACTTTTCTCTCCTTGTTGAGACAAAATATCTGATGCCCGAAGTGAAGCAAGGAAACATTTATATAGCTTATGGTTTTTTGGAAGTTTCAGTTCATACTCAGCTGGCTCCAAGGCAGAGTGGCATGGCTGAGGGCAACTGTTCATGGCAGCCACAAATAACAGAAGAGCAAGGGCAAAAAGGGAAAAGCACACCTCTTTCCCTCCCTTATATTGTATGCAGGCTCCACCCCTGGGTGGGTGCAGCACTCACGCCAATCACAGCACTAGACAACAAAGCAATTACAAATGCTAGACTCAGCTGCCTCCATGACTGCATGAGATTATGGGGGGGATGCTTAAACCAAAGCAGCAGTGCTGGGGATGAAACCCAGGGTCTTTATATTGAGTTACATCCCCAATCCTTTAAAAATTTCTATATTTTTAGACAGGACCTTGTTAGTTGCCCAGACTGGGTTAGAATGTACAATCCTCCTGCCTCAGTCTACCAGAGTCCTGGGATTACTGTAATGAATCATTGTGCCCAGCAGTTTTAATGTGTTGAGGATTGTGCACTACTGGGAAAGAATACGGACATAAATTACAGAGTAGTGCTGTACATGGAAAACTATTCCTTCTCTCATATAGAAGCAAGCCAATGAGCAAACCTAAACAAATGAGCAAACTGAAACAAGGCAATTATAATGTCAGAAAGGATAAGAACTAAACTGATAAAGTTGTATTTCTGCTCATCTGCTATACAATTTATATAAAAATAACAAGGTAAATTTTGGCCAATAGGAATCAAGAGTTTAGAGTAATAGGAGAATGACTTGTAAAGGAAAAAATGTTTAGTTTGTACTTTCTGCAGGAGGAAGTCAGTGGAATAATTCTTAGAAGAGAAAAATAAATGCATGACAATATAAGTGCATTGTTCGGAAATGTGGAAGTCAACATCAAGATATCAGCTCTAGGATTCAAAAAGACTCCTGCTAGAAACAAGAATGTTTGTTGACTGGGTGTGCAGTGTGGGACTTCCATGGACGTATGCTTGTGGAGTTCTTTTTAAAATTTTATGAAAAAATAGAATTTCATAACAAAATAACAAGAGAATACCAATGCTTTCTTCTCTCCCTAAGTTTTGACAAAAATGCAAATTTAATGACAGGATGGACAAACACATATTCATTGAAAAGAAAAAATCTCTTTACAATGACAACAGAATCAGAAATAGCTAGAGATAAACCCTGTAATATGTTGTTGTCATGTGAAGAAAATAAAATTTTACTAAAAAGATAAATACAAATTAGTAAAGAAACATATTTCTGTGCAAGAAGACTGATATCTCAATGATGTCTATTTTCAATGTACTTATAATCTTAAGACAGTATCAATTAAAATATGAGAAATTTTGGAGATCTGGGTGAAATTGTATTAATTTGTGGAGTAAACAGGAAATTTTTTAGAAAAAGTAAAATGATGGGGAATCTATCTATTTAAATATTGAACTATTTTAAAGATAAAGCACAATGAAACTAAGATTAACCAAGAGACAATTCATTTGAAAATGATAACCATTTTGGAAAAAAATGCATAATTTATATAAAAACTCATATTGTTATTTAAAACATCAAAAATAGTGTTTGCAAATTTGCTATTTGAAAATACTAAATTAGATTTTTTTGATATTTTAGGCAATACACTTTGTGTTTAATAATACAGATGAAGTGTTTAAAATGTTTAAAACTGAAAATAGTTTGGAGAGTAGAAGCAATAAAGGAGCTTGTGACCTTAGCGTATGTTTTGTAAACACCATTTGAAGCAGTCTCTCCGAAAATGTAAACAGGTTGCTCTATGTAAAATGAAAACCTTACACCAGGCAAGGTGGTGCACGCCTGTAATCCCAGCTTTCTTGAGGCTGAGGCAGGAGAATCACCATGAGAGTTGGAGGCCAACTAGTGAATTGAAGACCACCCTGCAATACATAGTGACATCTTGTCTCAAAAACAAAACAACAACAACACAAAGGAAAACCTTTCAACATTAAAAAGAAATAAGGGAAAACACCCTCTGCTTATTCAGTGTGAGACCTGACTTTGGGAGGCATGATGGGCGTGGTCTTGCAGTGATAGCTACACATGCGCAGTTATCCATAGGCCTTCCTCCATTCTGGGTCCCCCGCGCAGGGACAGGCAGCCCAGGCTATCTCGAGAAACAGTGAATTTTGTTGGGCAGGTTACTTCTGTTGGCTTGTTTGCCTGGCTTAAGCATCCAGCTGTCTCCTACTGTAGGTGAGGGATGGCAGGGAGTAGGCGTGGTCACCAGGAGTCCTCATGAACAGACTGAGGTTCTCCTCGGTACCCATCGTCTGTCTCTTCTTCAGGATTGTCTCTGGAGGCCTCCTGGGCCCAGAGAGCTCCACCTTTGCTCGTCTTCCCTCTGGCTCTTCTGGGATCTGTTTTCCACTCTTTGTTTCCATCTATTTTTGATGTTTGAAAATCATCTAAATTTCCCTCTGTTAATCCCCTTTGGTGTGGTTTTTGTTCTGTTGTTATTTCTGGTCCTACTGCTGAATCATTATTTTAGGGACAATTCATAAAAGTGGGAGGAAAGCAGTGTGTACTCAGTCACGTGGTGCCAGCAATCTTTCAGTCATTGTCATGTGACTAGTTCGTTCAATGAATAAAAGAGTACAGCATTGAAAATAATAATTCCTAACAATAATATGATTCTAATAAACATTTTAGAGAGATTTTTGATAAGCCCTCATAAGAAACATTAATAATTCACTGGATGAAGAAATATATTTCAGAAATTCAAATAATGGGTAGAGGAATATTTAATTATTGTTGATAATCAAATAAAGGCAAATTGTGAATTAGTAAAGCATATTTTTTCATGTGCTTAATTGAGTGTGTAAGTTTTTATTAATACTGGAAAGTGTTGTGAAGTGGCTTCTCCTAGATAGCTAGTAGACATTTGAAACTGATAAAAAAAAAATGTTAGCAAATTGTACCAAAGACACTTTAAAGCACTTCTTTGACTCAGATGATCTATTTCTAGCTAATTATCTTATGAGTATAAAAATAGATAAGTCATTACAGTATCACTATTTAATAAAGAAAATGGCAATTATATAACCAATAAAGATGGAATTTACAAGTACATTATGCTAAACATATGATTATTAGGTAACAATTTTATTCAACAAAAATTCACATGATAAATTAGACCTTTAAAAGTGACTTCAGAATCCAAGTTACAGATTACACTTGTGGGAAAAAAGTACGTATGCAAAACATTTCTCCATATCAATAAAATAGAATATCTGGTATTTACGCTTGCTTCACAACAAATATCAGAACTGACTGCGATTTCCAGCACAGTTTATGTATTTTGGTTGACCATAAGGTGTTTGATAGAAATAACGTTAGTTATTAATAATATGGTATTATTTTTGTGTTTGTGATCCTAATGAAGGGGACTGACATGCTAGATAGTCCAAAAACATTTGTTGAATTATTAAGTGGAGGGATTAATGATTGATTGAATGAGTAGTAAATGAATGAATACCTGTAGGTGTGGGGGGCTGATCCTGGCAGTGGTCCAGTGTAGGTGCAGTAGGGAGATGAGAAATAGAATCAGAAGGAATAACAGTTAAATTGTATCTTTGACCCAAAGAACCATAAGATGAGATTCAATTAAACATGAATATTTAAACAAATGAATATAGACTAAAGAAGGTTCATAGAAATATATCACAAAACTATCTTAAATTCATGGAACTTTAAGTCAAAAATGCCTGAAATGAAATCTTAGGATCATCTCTCAGTTACAGCACTGGACGTATTTTAAAGGACCCATATATACGACAGTTCTTTCTTAGTAGAGATGAAATGAAAAAGTTTCTTTTTACTGAGCAGGTCCGTAGATGGAAAAAATTAAAAGTGAGAAAATCAAGGAAAGAAATTTTTTTAAAAAAGATAAACTTGAGGCTTCCATAGACAAATGAGTGGAACTAGAGAACATAATGTTAAATGAAAGAAGTTAGACACACAAGCTTAAATATTGCATGGTTGCTCTTAGATAAGAAACTCTGTATGAGAGAGAAAAGACTCAGAAAGAAAGGAAGATAGAAGATAGTTTAATAGGAAGTAAGGACTTCAAATAATACCGCAAATCATTTGTTTGCTATTTCAAGAATATTTTAATATGGTTTCCTTCATACAGTACTAGTAGTTTCTCATAGATCACTCAGTGAAAGTTTTGTGCTAGTATCCGTTTCTTTTTTGTCAATGACTTGCATTCTGAATAACATTTTGGCCATTCTTTTAAGATTATGGTACACAATATATCAACTATTTTTATTCTGTAATTATTTTACTTTGACACTGCTTTTACTTTGTTATAGAAGTTGCAAGAATGATCTTAATATTTTCTTTATTCATGTCTAGTTGTATCATGTTAAAGTAAAGAAAGATAGATGCAAAATGACAAATTAAGAGAAAAATGACAAATTATTGATGCAATGCAGTATCAGTCTACAATATTAGAAGTATCTTGTTTCAGTGGATGGTTACATGGGAAAGCCAGCATCTTGAATAAAAGGAACTATGCACTTTTACTCTTGCTGCATCTCACCATGCACTGCTGAGGAGCATTGGAATTATATTAGCAGCAAATAGGTAAAAGCCACCTTCTGCAAGGTTCCTAGTCTATAAAACAAAATCCTTTAAGTAGGTTTAATGGCCTGTCATTGTATATATTCAAATTATATCGCATTAGAGTTCAAAAAAAGTGTTAAAATAATTATGGTCCTTGATTTTTTTTCTTTTTTTGGCTCAGATTAGGAGCAATGTTCTTCTGGTTTATACAGTGGAATAAAAAGCTACACACTGGCTTTGTTGCTGAGACCCAGCCAACTGTTAAAGAATATATTCGGTGTTCATCTCAATTTCTGGCAGTGATAAAATTCGACTGAGGCTGTAATCTGAACACAGATGGACGTGGGTTCAAAACTCAATTCCAATACTTTCAACTTAGTGACTTTCCAGTTTACTGCTAAGGTATGAGAGTAACATTGCTTTCGCCTTTGAAGGAAATTAACGATAGGATTTTATAAGAAGCACTGAGAGTGTATGTAATGTGCTTATCACATTGCTTGGCTCTTGGACAATTCCAGGTTCCATAGACTAATTTTTTTGAAGGAGTGTTGGAGTGGTTAACATGTAATTTGCGAGAAGTCACTTAAAATGTTTATTTGCACTTCATACCTGCGATGATGATTTAGATTTTTCTGGACAAGGCGGAAAGAGATGTTTATTTTCTCCTTTAGTGTTTTGTGAGTGATTTTGCTTGTTTTCTGTTTGTGCTAGAGGTGGTGAGGTATTTCACAGTGGATGAGCTGAGCCTCCAATTCTGATAAGCAGCAGTTCTCTTTCTGCCAACACATCCTTTGGACATAAAGAAAAGATTTGGAGAAGTACATACACCTCATTCATCAATCAGAGCTTCAGAGAAGCAGACTCCATCCTTCAAGAATCAAGAATGAGCATTTAACTTGCAGAGAAAGAGGAGAATCAATTATATTGGCAGCAGAAAAGTATTATAACAAAGAAATAGAAAAGCATAGAATGTGATTTTATGTTTTCCTTAAGTCAAGGAAGCCAAGATTCCAAGATTTTCTGCTTGGAAAGAACATCAATGAGACTGATTGGTAAAAGCTGGTCAAATGCTAAAATTATACAGTAGTTTTGAAGTTCAGCTGTAATTGATGCTTGTAACTGTTCTATGGAAGGAAAAATTAATTAATTGCTTCTTGCCTTTCCTCCTTCCTAAAAAATCTGTCTAGTGATTTAACTTCAAATGTACTGCAATCTATAGGCTCATTATCATTTGTTTAATTCTTAGGTTTTTATTTTAGAGGAGGGAAATCAAAAGTTAGTTTCGTTTTGATTTTCAAATGTTTTGGGGCATGGCACATAGTGAGAGAGCTGTATGAATCATGCCAAAGATTTCTCTGGATATTACTGAAGGGTTCATATTTTTCTAAAAGCTAGTTAGTTACCTGTATGGCCCAATAGAGTACTAAAAAGGGAACTGACTTAATCATTTCCATTCTCAGGATGTAAGCTTTGTTAGATCTATGCCAGTTTGACTTTCATATAGGCACTGTTTCCCACTTGGTCCTCAGGGTGGCCCTGTTGAGTGGTGTTGGGGGTATTTAGGAATTGGGGTTTAGGGGCAGATCTTTGGGTCATTAGAGATGTTATACCTTCATCAGAGGGTCAGAGAAAGGGGTCTATCAGACCTTGGACTGGAGTCTCCAGAACTATGAACCAAATAAATGTTTCCTCTTTATAAACTGCCTCCAGTATTTTTCTATAGGAATGCAAAGTTGACTAACAAAATATCCATCATGTGCAGTTTCTTTTCCCTCAATACTGGAAGAAATCTTTTTCTGGTGATTTAGCATACCTCAGGGTAGTTCTTTTTTGGCAGCTTTTTGGACAATCACTTAACCAACAAGCATTTACTGAGTGTTTAGTGAAACATGGGAAAAGTGTCAACCTTCTGGCAAGCATGACTTTTAATTGCAATATGAATTAATTTTTCTTCTCTATTCTCCCTTACTAATTTATGGATAACTTCATTATATCAACTGTTGTGTTTTTATGGAAGTTAATTTACAAATATATCTCAAATAAACCCTGACATCCTTGATATCCTTATATCTAAAATGAGTTTCTTGAAGACAGCATAAAGTCAGGCCTTGCTTTTTAGTTTAACTTGGTATTCTTTGGTACTTAACATAGATGATATATCTACATTCTTTAAAAATGAAATTATTTCTATGTTTGAATTAAAATATACAATCTTGCTAGCTGTTTTTGTATATTCTTTCTTGGCTTTATTTCATTTTCTACTTTGTCTTCTCTGGGATAGACAATTTTTTTATAATTTCATTTTCTCTCCAATCTTAATTTTATGTAATAAAATAGTAACAATGCTTTAGTGTTTATTCCAAGTGTTTCCAATATTACAGTTCTGGTTATCCAGAGTCCATAGTATAATAATATTTTGTTTAATGTATATGGAAAAGCTATTATGATAAGCATTTTCCCAATTTTTTCTCTTAGCCTTTGTGCTACTTGTAACCCTTTTTTGACTTTTACGTACCATAGAAGTGTTTAATACATTGCTACTACTTTGGATTTATTTAATTATTTTTACAAGCAATAAAAACATTAAGAAGAAAAATAAAAATCTTTGCGTTGTCACTTTCCTTGCTCTTCATGACCTGATTTTATCTTTGATTCTGTCTGATATTCTATTTCTACTGGAAGAACTTCCCACAGTATTTCTTATACAGTAGATTTTCTGGCAAATGATTTTCTCAGCTTTTGTCTGTTTAAGAATGTCTATTTTGATTTTATTTTTGAATGATATTTTCCCAAGTAATTTTAGGTTAACAAGTTTATTTTCTTTTAGCATTTTAAAGATGTCACTCAGTTGTCTTTTGCCTTTCTGATGTTCTTGACATATTTGCTGTAATTTTATTTTAAAAAATAAATAATATATCTTCTTTTCTGGATGTCTGTTATCATTTGTTTTCAGCAGTTTACTATGTGCTTAAATGTGACTCTTGGGGGGTACATATCCTACTAAAGGTTCTCTGAATTTCTCAGTTTAGAAGCTTGATATCTGTTTTAATTTGGAAAATTTTTGATCATTGTGTGTTCAAATTTTTGTTCATGTTTTGTTTCTCTTCACCTTGTGGAATTCCAAAAAGATATATTTGATTTTCTGGTGTTGCCTTATTTTTCCTGGATGCTTTTTTATTCAGTTTATTTTTCTGCATATCAATTTTTGAAATCTGTATTTCTCTATATACAAGTTCACTCCTTTTTGCTCAGCGTACTTGTAAGTATATTGATAAGTATGTTACTTCCATTAAAAAGTGTTTTCATATGTTAATGTGTATTTCATGTCCAAATTTCCTAAGAGATCATTTCCTATGATATTTTTTTCCTTTCTGAAGTTAGATTTTCATGTTGTCATCCTTTTCCATGGAAGCTTTTATAATATTGTTTACAAGGTTTTTAAATCTTTTAGAGATGATTCCAACATTTGTATTGTATTTGATTGGTTTGTATTTGATTGGTTTTCTGATTGTTCTGTTTCTGTGAAGTGTACTGAATTCATTTGCTTTGTGCATTTTAGTTGAATGTCAAACATACTGTATAGGCCAATAAAAATAGAAATCAATCGATTTTATGCTTAAAACGGATGTCTATTCTCCTGTGTGTCCTTATAGGTTGGTGTTGGGTGTGTGTTAATCTAGTCTAGATTTGGCCAAAGCTCAATCTTTTGGTATGTTTATTCTTGTTACTCCAAAGACTTCAAACTCTCTAGAAATATCTTGTCTTTGGAGTAGGGACTGGTTGTCCAATGGTATTTCCTCTCAGTTTCCACTTCATTCTTAGATTTTATGGTCTTTCTTCCCCCCTGTATCTCTGTGAGCATCTCTGTGAGTGTCTGTTTCTTGAAATATAGTTGTTCCTTTAACTGAACACTCACTATCTGTTTCATAGAAGCAGGAGAATGGTCTCTCTTTTGCTGAGTAACCTGTGGTCTTAGGTAGCTAATGTGTCTCTGGGATGTGGTTCTCACAAGTATTCATGCAATCTCCTTCCATAGTTCTGCATTACCAAATATACCCACCCTCTAGCTGTTAAAGGAATTTTATTTATGTACCTGTAATGAATTTTTACTAATTCTTTAAAGTAAAAGACAAGAGTCCTGGTATATTTGGTGTCTCTCCAGTGGTGGCTGCTGTTCTGCTCTTGAAGTCTGTGTGAAACAGTCCTTTTGCTTATATTCCTCACTCTTGCTTGCAAGGCCCTGGTGGGATTTGCAGAGTAAGACCTTCCAGGGTCCTCACGATTGTGCCAGCTCTTTGTCTCCACCAGTTCGCCCAACGTTCTAGCTAAATTCTCAGCATCATTTGACTGCATATGTCCCAGGTAACAAAATATTTGGGTGTGACATTCCCCAGGTTTCTAATTAGATGGTCATTTAGCAACTTTAGTTCTTTGTTGATATAAAGTACAAATCATAAACTTGAAAGCCATATGACTATTTAACTTGTAACAATGGGGGCAATATGTTTTTCATATTTCTATACAACCAAATAGAAAGTGTAAATTCCTTTCTCCGAATTCTGATACTTAGAATTCTTTCTAAATAGATATTCTGGAGTTCTATCACTCCAACTTTAAGGTAGGCTGTGGCAGTGTGATGATGAGCCACTTAAGAAATGCCATAGAGTTTGGAAATTAGTGCCTTCTAGATACCGAAAACAGTCAAATTTAAGATTTAGTGCTGATTTTGTCTCTGCATTTTACATATGTATAAAATGTATACTATATGGTATCTATACTTATAATTATACATTTAACAATATTATTTAATAATATATTTTTATAAATGCATATTAAACTTTCAAAATATCTACATAAATTATCCAAAAGTCATCAAACATAAAGTTAAACTTGTTATCTTTTTATTCAAAACTTTGTTCTCTCTTATTATTTTTAATCCTGCTGCAGAAACCACCGTTATTTGAAAAACTGGAAAACCTAGCTGGAAAACTGGTCTTATCCTTGGCATTTTCTCCTGTCTTGCCTCAGCTGTATAATTCATTACCAATTTCTATTAAATTTGTTTCTCAAATACACTTCAAATCCATTTTTCCTGATCTCTCTTAAGCCTCCTACACAGTAATAGCCTAATAGATGTTTATAAGTATCTGTCCAAAAATACAATGGCAATAAACCCTATTAATATTATTTGTTGATTTATGTGTTGTGTCCTAAATACTTCAAAGGCAGTCAATTGTAAGACATCAATCTGAGACCACTGCATATGGCATAAGGAGATGTGAAACATCACACAGTTGTATTACATTTAGAATAAAATTTATTCATTTGTAAGTTGCTGTGATTTAACGTTTTGTAACTGGTATATTTAATGAATGGCTCACAAGCTTTCTCTTAGCAACTGGAACTTGCTAAGAGATTGGAGCTGGCTTCTGCTTACTGGGGCTCCCTCTGCTGTGCATGGTGCTATCTCCTATCACTTCTTGACTAACAGACCCCAGCTGGATTGCTTGCCTTTGCTCCTGGCTCTCCTCTTCTAATTCTTCCTTACACAGCCAGAGGGATCATTCATCGCCCAACCCTGCATATCATGTCCCCTCTTCCAGTATCTTCAGCGTCTTTCATTGCTCAGTATGACCTCAAAGCATTGCATTGTCTGCCCATTTTTTTTTGTTGTTGTTGTTGTTCTTGTTGGTACCAGGGATTGAACTCATGACCTTCCACCTGCCAGGCAGGCACTTACGCCTCTGAGCTAAATCCCCAGCCCTTACCTTGCTTGTCTTTCCAGCTGTATCACATAGAATTCTTACTTCTCACTTACTTTCTCTGCTCCAGCCATAGGTACTTTCTTTGAGCTCTTTCATTGTGTTTCATTTTATTTTAAAGACTCTACCTAGTTGGGTTTTCATTGCCTGTCACATATCAATTCAAATATTATAGATTAGCAATGACTGCCCTGATTCTCCATACTGGATTATTTTCCTTTACTTTATATTCTTAAAGCAACCCATTTTTCTTTGAAAGGACTGAGCATATTTAATACATTTTATCTTCTTCTCAGTCAAGTCATTTTGTAACTGTTCTGCTAGGATAATCCTTAGTCTTATTTATATCACTATTGATTTTTTCTTAAGTTTCAGAGTATATACTTTTGGGTCTTTCACTAATCATCATATTTATGATATTTATCCATGTTTTGATGTAAATCTGGGGTTCTTTTGAATGCTCTGTGATACTGCACAGTATGAATACACCCCATTGACTTGTCAGTTTTGTTGTTGATGGGCATTTGTTTGTTTCCAGTTTGGTGCTTTTATGAATAAAACTATTATGAACAGCCCTGTACATGCCTTGGGGGTATATATGAAGCTCACTTTGGAATGTTACTAAAAGTAAAATTACTAGTAGGCATGTTTAGCTGAAATATAGACTCTTGAAACAGTTTCCCAAAGTGGCTATACCAGTTTGTCCTCTGTAACAGAGTCAGTTGTGTTGGTATGTTATGACATGTTTCAGTTTTAATTTGTTTTCCCTGTTGACTAATGTGATTAGGAAACTTTTCTAATTATTTGAGACACATTAGTAATTTGCATATATATTTGTAAATTCTCTGTATGAGTTTTTGGTCATGTATAAATTTTGCTGTTCCCCTTTTATGCAGTAGTTTAGAAATGTTCTGGAGATGAATCCTTTTTAACAAGTATGTGTCATGCATGTGATAGGAAGTATGCTTTTCCATGCTTTTAAGGTATTTCTTAGTAACAAAGGTTTTAAAATTTCTAATGAAGTTTTTTTTTTTTCCAATATAAGTGGCATCTCAAACCAAATCAGAATCAGTGGTTAGGTGGAATGTTGGCCTCATGGGGAAAATAATTGAGTTTGTAACCAATTCTGTCTTCACCATTCTGGTGGAAAAATCAAGTCTGTGAATTGAGATACCAGTGTATTGTATTTTATGGTTTATTTTTTGTGTGTTTTGCAGATAAACTGTCCATTGCATCAAATTCATGAAAAAATTTTTTTATGTTTTCTAATAAAAGCTTTGTATTTTAAGCTATCACATATATATCTAAAATCTAGTTTAAATTAATTTTTGAAATGATTTTAAAATTAAGGTATGGCTATAAATTAACTTTTTTTCTGAAACACATGCAGGAGTTCCAGTATTATTTAGAATAGCAACCCTTCTTTCCTCCATTGAACTGCAATGGCATTAAAAGATCAGATAACCTTAGACATGCAGGTCTTTTTTTAAGAATTGGTTTATCTTTCAATGATTTCTCTGTTGTTGTGTAAATAGTGTTATTATTTCTAATCATTCCCTTTCCACTCTGTTCTAAATGTAGAAGGGATAAAATTCACTTACTCATTTTAATCTCTTGAAATCGGGATGAAGTCATAGAGTGGATATTTAATATTTTCAGAATCAATAAATAAAATAACCCAAGCTTTGAATTATGGAGGCAGACACACATTTCACAGTTCAATATTTGTTTATCCTGTAAATTTGCTCTGTGGAGTGTTATACAACTTTATATTTCTCTAGCTGACTATCCACTGTAATGCTAAGTACTGAATGATATGTCTTTTCCCCCACAGAAATTTGAAATGTCATCTTTGTCATGCATTGAATGTCCCTTTTGTCTGGAGTATATGTCTAGACTGTATTATCTCAATTTTTCTTTTATAGAAGTAATTTTAAATTGGAGGCTTTATAAAGAGCATATTCTAATGGCAATTTTTTTGTAGTAACAAATATGTGCAACCAAAGCTTTCATTTTGAATGGAAAAAATCTATTATGTAAATACAGCAAAATGGATCATATTCATTTATTCATCCTCTTAATTGGTGGCAGAAATGATTTATTTGTAAGTTTACAAAGAACTGATTACTCCAGCTGGTAGAAGCAGTTAAATGGAAAACTTCAAAATCTTGCTTCTTACTATCAAAAGTTAGTGCCTAATAACACTTCATTATCTTAAGCAGGATTATTAAATATTGTCAGTGAAATAAAATGTCTTCTAAAACATTGCCAGCATTTGCATAAAATTCTAGCTTTTTATCATGATATTAAAATGTTTTGTTGGTCATTTCTGTGTGTCTTTCTGGGTGGATGGAATACCTACGTATTTTAAATTTTAGCATTTCTGGTTATAAGGGAAAATATGTACGTATAGTTAGAAGTCTTGAGTTGTAACATTTTGCCTTAGTTTAAAAAGAGGTAAGATTTTAGGCTACGATTTTTTTTTTTTGTACTGGGGAATAAACTCACGACCACATGCTTGCAGGCAGGTGCTTATGCCGCTGAGCTAAATCCCCAGCTATAAAAAGAGGTAAGATTTTAATAAAACCCTCTCTACATCTTTCATGGGGTTTATGAAGATGGTTACTTACAGAGGCCCATTGAACTATAGGCTGCAACTGCTACCTGGGGCTTTTTTATTTTTTATTTTCGCCTGCCAGTTAGGCTCCTTTGTCCAGCAACTAACAAACAAGGAATTCTTTCTGCTCCAGAAAAGATACCACAGCAGTGGTATACATGCAGCAGTGACTAAAGTGTGTGGTTGAGTTTACAGTGATCTGAGGTCATTGCTGAAGTCCTGCATGGTTTCTGCAGGGTCTGCACTAGAGAAATGAGTGGAGAAATGAGTGGAGAAATAGTGGGGACCATCACTCTGCCTTTTAAAGGTCTTTAATGGTGGTACTAGTTTTCACGATCCACTGTTCCCTAGGTTGTGTTTTCCAGCAGCAATTTTTCTCTGCCCTAAGGATCATTTCAAGGATCACTGTGGGGAATATGCTGATTGTCAATGATACTTATTTCAGATTTTCATCTATAAACTAATCACTATAAACTGAATCTTATTTAGGATTACATTTATTAACAGGATTACGTGTGAGTTCCTTTTAATTTGAGTCCATGATGATGTTTTGGGTCTTCAGGTTCAAACTGTCAATTTAGATTTTGTGTCCAAAAATCTTGAAATGTGTTAGCATGTTACACCGTTTCCCAGGAGACATGTTACCTGTTAAATCCTGTATCTCAGGAGAGTGCTCTCAAATCAATCAACTCTATCTCATCAAAATGTGTGTCCTAGACCCTTTGTTTATCCAGCCTTAGGGTCTAGTTCCATCCCTACTGGACAGCCTGGCCTTGGAGTCTGTAGGCTTAGGGTCTCTTACATCCTGTATATGACTTATGCTATTTCTGGTTGGGTTAAATTGTGATTTAACTCTCTGACAGGCATGATTGAGGCAATCTAGAGGAAGGTGCTGCCTTGGGTGGACAGGGACACCTCTTATTTAGGAAAATTGAACCACTTTTGTGAACACAAATGATGTGCATGATATGAGCAGTCAAACATTAGGCATTCACATATATCTCTACATTGAAGGTTTATAATCTAGGTCCAGAGGTTGACCTAACAGATCTGACTGAAGTTCATTAGATATTTATCTTTCTTTTACTTTCAAATGATGGCCTTGTTAAGCCCTAAGCTTAGATTTCTTCACAGGAGACAAGAGGTTAGTTGTGTGCAAACACAGAGACCCTCTGCATTTTCTTCTGTTATCGCATTGTCTGTTATTTGTCCTTATGTCTTCATTATCTTTCTGTAGCATATCAACTATGTGTAGCAATAACATCCAATATTATTATTTCTATAGCTTTTTATTTCTCTATCTCTTTTTAAATGCCAGCCAGTTATTCCCTGTTACCAATGCACCAATATAATTTATTCTGATGCACATTTTAGCAAGTGGCTGTGATTCACCTGTTTCCAGTAGTGAGATTCTTTTTGCTGGTCTGACCTGAGTGATATGGCTGCAAAGTCCCATTTTATCACCTGTTTTACAAAGGTCATAAGTTGGGTTTACTGCAAACAGTCACTGGGATTTTGGGTTTAAGATGCTTATTATAGATCCCCACCTAGGAAAGAAAAAGCAGGGTTGAATAGAGGGAGAAGTCAGATTGTGATGCCAGAGAGGCAAAGGCAATCCACTGGGGACCTCTGGGCTCAACGCAGACTCCTGCAGTTTTCCAGCTATGATCAGAATGACTGGGCCCCATACCTCTGCCTTATTCACTTACCGCATGCATGCTGGGTGGCCCAGCAGAGGTATGATCTTAGCAGGGTGGGTTTCTGCAGATCAAGCCGATCCTTGATTAACCAGCAGCTGGAAGCTATCTGGTGACTGAATTCTGCATGACTGACTAGCAAGTTTCCCATAAAGAGGAGAGACTCTGCTTCTCTGTGTGTCTGATACGTTTACTCACATTCGGGGAGGGCCATTGCTAGAGAATCTCTCTAGCATGTTCTGTGCTCAGCACTAAATTAAAGTGTTCCATGTAAGTTGTATGCATAAGGCGGAAGTAAGAATTATTTCAATATTCACCTTCTGGAGAAGTACACATAGTATCACAAGACTTCTGGTTTCTTTTTTGCTTGCTGATTCATATGATTTTTTTTTTACCTTTAAAATGGTAAATCTCACTGGCCCACGGATATCCTGCTGACTGCTTGTGATAATCAGACGAATAAAAGCTAATATTAAACACACAGACACACCACATCACTTTGTAAATGACAAAGCCCTACATCAACCTAACATGCCGATACTAATGACATTTTTCCTTTCACTGATTTCTAGAGTGAGGCATCAAGAGGCTTTTTCTTACCTCAAATTTCTTATTTTATTTCCAGCTCTGATTTGGAAGCAGAGTTTCGAGCTGGAAATCAAAGTAGGAGTAACAGGGTAGATACTATCTGGTTCTCCTTTCCTCGAGTAAGAGGTCAGATTGCCCCAAAACTGATTGCAGGGTAAAAGTATCCATGGGTAAAGTGAACCACGTGGGCAGTGACTGTGGTCCTCCTGCTCGGCTGCAAGTCCATCTCTGTAACTCAGAAACCCTTGGCACAGTGAACATCATTCTTTTGTGCCAACAAAGTCCCCTATGTCCTGCTGCAGAATTCTTCCAGCCATCATAAAGGGACTTTGGTACTTTTGGTTACCATATGCTGGCAGTAAGTCTGGCCTAAGAGCCAAGCTCATGGTCCCCTCACCGCTTTTAAGTCATTCCTAAGCCTCACAGGGACACTGTCAGAATCACCATTTACCTGTTGCACCTGTCAGTGGAGGCAAGCTAAGAAATGATAAATAATAGGGTCTCCAGAAATAACACGGGCCATTATGCTTCCTGCCATCTCTCTTTCTCTGAAAATGCCTGTGTGTTGTGATGGTAAAGGTGAAGCCGCACTGCCCATAAAGGCCCTCAGGAGATGTTTGCTTATCCAGAGCCCCACTTACTTGGCTCATGAGGCCAGCAACGCTAGTCTTCTGGAAGATACAGATGGAGGAAAGATTCAAGGGAGAGCAGCCTGTCAGTGCCCCAGCAATTAGTGAAGAGAAGCCAGACACTCTTGGGCAAACATTTACGGGTGTAAGTGACTTAAAACAACCTGAAACGGGGCGACTGCACGTGCTGCTGTGAGTGCAGAAGAAGAATGTATTAGCCTGCTTTTTGCTGGCACTGCTCCTCACTTTGTGGGAGCTGAGATACTTTGTGGCTTCTTGACCTAAAATGTTCTTCCTCTGTTGTTTCAAGCTCATAGTGCCTTAAACACTCCTCTTACCTCATCTACCTATGTACCTGCTTACCTAGCTACTGATACCAAACTCCATTCCAGCCGCTATGAACTCTGTTTATTGGCAACCCACCAAGATATCCTCCTGGCAGGGTCTTTACATTTTGGTTTCTTCTCACTGAAATGTTCTTTCTCCAGCTACTAGTGAGACTTACTATTTCTTTGAGTGGTGGATATCTCGGAAAAGTTGTCTTCTATTTTATTTCTCTTTTTCTGCTTTATTTACCTGCATAGCACATATCGACGCATGCTTATGATATACTTATTCATTGTTCTATTTGATAATCACCTATTTATCACTGCCCCTGTATTTGGAATGAAAATTCCATGGAATCATGTGTTATGTCTATTTTTGCTCTGTTGTCAGAGATCAACAATGCAAGTATTATTGAAAACTGATGACTGAGCACCTTTTCCCTCATGTGCAGTGAAAATGTCTTTCATTCCATTAAGTCATCTCTGAGCTCCAGTCTATAGCTTGGTTTTCTCATGGTTTCTGTTGCTTCTGTAAGACTTCCTTAAGGCAGTGAATTTTCTTTTGTTTCATTGTAGAGTAGTAATAGGTGTCATAACTATTACTGTTTCATCTTACAAGACTTCGCTTCTCAAGGATGTGTTTTATTTAATTTTGAATTTCCCATAGTACCTGATAATGATTTGTAGTTATGAATTATTGGGGGGATGAAATGAATGTTTGTGCTGCTAATAAGTGCATTGATTCCATCACTTCTTCAACAAAAGATGAGTGCTGTGTGCATAAACAGAAAACAAAAGCCATTGGTAAGTCTTCCCATACTAAGGACTTATGTTCACATGTGTATTTTTTGTAAGTTGTTATTACGTGCATTTAATCCTCATGATAATTTTATATGCTAGATGGTATTATTCCCATTTATAGAATTCCCATTTTTTCTGACTTCTAAACTACCCCTCCACCTTCAGCATAACTGTCCTTAGCAGCGTGTCATCTATCCTAGCTTTGCACAAAATGTGATGTGAAAGAACACACATGTTTTATGACCCTTGATGATTACATTTGCATGACACTAACACAACCTGTTGTGTGTAGAAGATGTTGGCTGACTTGGGCAGTTGCCTGAGTCTGTCTTCTCCAGCTCTGGTGAGGGAGGTCAGCTCTGAGGCTCAGAGGCAATACATTCTCTCAATGGACATTTCCAAAGCTTCTCCTAAGTCAGTTTCTTTTATGTATTTTATTTTCTCTTTAGCTTCTCTGGGCTTGTTCTTTGAATGATCTGTACCAGTGGTTCTGTCTTGAAGATCATACTGAGGGCACTGGAGTGACTTTGCTCCTCTAGTAACAGAAGTGAAGTGCTTACAAATTTATCTCCTCTACCTACTCACCCATTTCTAATGGTGGTTGTCAGCCTATAGACACAGATGAATTATGAGACTAAACTATTGTCACCTTTGCCTTGGATCACAATGAAGTGGAAACATAACTTATTTTCCCAGCATTTTCTGTGGAATCAGGATGAATTTAAACTTTGGAAATTCTGTTTGAGATTATATCCTTGTTCCCTATTTTCCTCACTCCTTTTGGGTTTTCCTTATTCACTATGGTTTCACTGGGAACTTAATAAATCACTTCCATACAAATTTCAGTGTCTCCTTTTGAGGAATTCAGTGAAAAAATGGTCTTCTAATAGAAAGCACTAATAAAGCTATTTTTCGTGAGAATGGAAAATTATTTTCCACCTGGATGTTATCCTGCAGTTTTGGAGGAACTGTGTTCTGGATCAGGGCTGGTCCTTACAGGAGTTTCCTAGCTATCTCTTAGGCAATGATTCCCATGTAACCTATATTGGATGGAATTTCAGATTACAGCTATATTTTAGATTACAGTTTATTGATGTTTGCCTCCCCACCATTCATCATCAAAATAAGTTTCTCTAGCATTTGTTGAACACCTGTCATTTTCCAGGTCCTATACTAAAGACGTAGGATGCAGAAACAGCACATAATTCTATCTTTGTGCCATTAACAGCATGTAGGACAGCACAGACATGTGATTAGTAAAAGCACAGAATTGGTGGATAAATACTACAATAAATAGTGGTATAAAAAGCTTGGAGGCCAGAAGAGGGAGCTATAAATTCTGGTAGGAAAGATTCTCTAAAGAGATGTACTGAGTTGGTCTTGAAAGGAGGAAGAAATATTAGCAGAAAGAAAATAGTGCAGTCCCAGTAGAAAGAACATTGGGAATAAAATAAATATATAGTAATGTATCACAGAATTAATTTGTGTTTAATATTTTGTTTCCTCCAATCCCACAATACGTCTTTTACATTTCTAAGAGGATTTTCAAATCAACCAATCAATCAGTCAGTCAGAAGATTTTGATACTTTGACTGCAAAAAGATGTTATGTGGAAAAAAATCTCCTCTGGATAGGAGTGATGCTAATGGGAGGGTCTAAAGTGCAGAGCCAAGCTAGGATGTGTGAGTGGAAAGGGCACTGTATGAAAACGGCCCACAAGCCGATCTGGACAGTGGACATGCCAACAGTGACAGAAGTAACCAGTGTGGAGGACAACAGGGACACCTCTCTGAGTGCTCTGTTCAACATAACATTTTAAGGAGAAGGGAAGAGAAGGAATAGAGTCACAAAAGGATGGACTCTGAGTTTGTCCTCAAACTGGTGACATGAATGTAAACTTGGTTCATTTGATGTAAAGGGAACAAAGTGGGAAGGTATTTCTGAGCCTGCAGAATACATTTTAGTATTCGTTGTTGGCCCATTGCATGTGAGGAACTAGCCCTGTTTTGCAGGGCTCAAATGCAGGATGTAAAGGGAGGAGTGAGCTGAGGGTAGGCTGGAAGGTTGGTGTTACCGTTGATACATCCTGTCAACTTGAAACATGTAGAAGCTTAGCTAAGAGACTCAGCAGGGAGCTGGGATCCTTACTTGGTAAATATCCTTATTTAGTGCAAGAGGAGGCACTTGTGAATGCGGCATCTGCCTTGGAGGGGGTGCAGGGAGTGGCCTGCATACAATATGAAGGAGGAAAAGAGAGTTGTTCTCCTTGTGTTTTGCTCTGGCTGCTTTTGCTGGCTGCTGCTTTGAAGTGTGGCCCCTGTACCATGCCACCTTGCCTTGGAGCCAGCTGATTAGGGACTGAAACCTCCACAACAGTGAGCTAAACAAACCTTTGCTACCCTCATTTTGGGTTTTGGGTATTTTGTCCCAGCAGTGAGAGAAAAGTAAGCAAAATAGAATTTGGTACCAGAGAAGTAGGGTCGTTTCTGTGACTCTGCCTGACCGTGCGGTTCAAGAGCCTTTGGGAATGGCCTGTGGGAAGAGTTTGGAAAGACTTGCAGATGTCATCTGAAGGATTAGAGCTGGTTCTTCAGAGGAACTCCAGTCTTTGCCTTCAGTTTGGACGTCCTCTCCTGGCTTCTGTTAGACTGAATATATTTAAATAGAAAAATAATGGATGAATTCCTGTGCTTGGGAAGAAGCAAAGACCAGGACATTCTACATGTGGTCACAGTGACATGTACCAGTGATGCAAAAGGCAAAGTGCTATCCTTGCTCAAGGGCTTTTCATATTTCCCAGGAAATGATATTTGTTTTAAAAATAGTAAGTAGCTCAACTTATATGTGAGAATGATCATCAGAGGTTATTCAACTCCTCTTTTCTTTCTGTCTTGGTTACTTTTCTCTCATTGCTGGAACAAAATGCCTGATGCCTAAAATTAAGACAGGAGAGAGTTATTTATCTTAAACCTTTTGGAGGTTTCTGTCCACACTCAGCTGGCAGGGTGGAATGGCACAGGGGCAGCTGTTCATGGCAGCTGCAAACTGCAAGACCAAACAGGGCAAAAGAGAGAAAGCACACCTCCTTCCCACCCTTTCATTTTGTGCTCCTGGACAGGTACAGAACTCACACTACCAATCCCAGTGCTAGGCAATGAACCAATCGCGAATGCTAGATTCAGCCACCTACATGACCGCATGAGGCTTGGGGGGTCAACTGAACATAAACCATAACACTCATCTATCATTTTCTTCACACTCAGTTGACCACTGAGTTGCAGAATCAACTTTACATTGGTGGCTCAGATTGTGCTACTTGGTTACTTATGGGCTAGGATAAAATCACACTGGCCGCTTCTTCATCTGTCCAATGGCCAAGTCATGACCATATGCCTTTCCATATCTTATGTTTTTCCAGAACATGTCCTGGGTCTCACTGCTCACTCACATCTCATTACCTGTCACTTGGCCCCAACCTTGATGCACCCCCTACTTCCTAGGTGGTTATATCCGAGATTGTCTTCTCTGCTAGAGTAGATTTCTAGTTTCATTCTGGAACTGAAATTTCTACTATAAACCTCCCAATGCATGGCTGGAGTTCTAGTACTCATTTTACTTGCTTCTGATGACTACATTTTGTATTTTATGTTTTTAGCTTGTTTTCTGGTATCATGCATGACATGTATAGACAAATTGCTATTAAGGCACACTAATCTTAGACGTTGGATTCCTAAATTTGTGATCTTGGAACTTTCCCTTGATATGTTGGAACTAGCATACTAAGTTTCAATTTACATACCAACTTCTTTTTGGCAAGATGTCCTAACATTGATCTCCTTAGGACTCTGAGACTGTCATACTGGCATACCTATTTTTCATAGATCATGTCCTAAAATCTCCTCTAAACCGAGTAATCTTCTTGGGCCTTAATTGTCTAGAATCTTAATTTCTCACACTTCCACACAAATAAAGAATATGAAAAAGATCCAACTGGTGACTGGTGAGATACAAGACTATGTCTATGGAGAAATGTTTAAAAGAAAAAGGCAGAGAGAAGAAAATATGCGAGACCTTTCTGCATAATTGATATTCTCAATAAATATTCACTGATTTTTGTTTTTCACTTACTCTCAGCACATAGAAACAACAGGACTCTAGACTTCCCAGGAGAAAAACACTCTGAATGCATTGACGAGGCTTTTTTAATGCGATGGGAGATGGCCCTGCTGTGGGACCACTGCATTTCATGGTGACAGAATGAAAAGCGGTACTTGTGAGATGGATGCTGAGCAGGAGAATAGTTTAGAACATTGCTATAATGATGCTTTGGCACCTTACAAGGACGTACTGCTGATTCTGTAGTGCAGTAACTTTCCAGCCTCTTAAAAATTCAGCATTGAAATCCTTCTGTTAAAGGAGATCTTGTGTAGAAAATTAATATAGAAAATACACAAGACAGAGATGCTCAGGATAAGACAATTATATGATGCGTAGACCCTAAGTCCTGGTTTTTGTCTTCAACCATCCAGTAATGGCAGCCACCAAGGTCAGCAAAGTTGTTGTGTGACAGCCACGGAGCAGAGATTACCAACTGGCTTCCTAAGGGCTGCTCCAGCACAGCACACAGGTGGGTTTAGTTTGGATCTCGTAATGATTTATAAAAACTTGGTCAGTATTTAATATATGAGATAATTCACATTCAAATTTTAGTTTTCTGGTTTCTCCCAAACAGTTTAAAGTTTATTAAATATGTAGCATACATTCTCACACAGTAATATTAATTTAGAAATTTGCAGAATATTAGTCAAGTGTTTGAGTTGTGGTTTTCTAGGGAAAAATCAATAGGATATAGTTTTTACTGTTTTATATATACATATATATGGAGAGACAGAGAGAGAGAGGAGAGCAATTGAGTCTGATTTACAAAGCCAATTCATACATGTATATTTACTACTTTATTGAAAATTTATTAACTTGAGTATTAATGTCTTCTAAAACATACCCTATAGAAACAACTACAAAAATATTTGGCAAAATATCTGGATAGTGGGACCTAGCAAAGTTGATATATTAGATTAGGCCATATAAATAATCAGCCCTTTTATTTTATTTGAAAAGTACATCTGATTTTTAAAATATATGTACTTTCCTATTTAGAAAATTTTTAAGTAATTATAAATGTGCAGAAAATCTAGATGTATGAAGACACTTTATTTTCTCTGAAAGAAAATAGAATTTATTACCAATCTGGTGTTCTATCACTCTTGAATACTTTGGAGTGAATTTTATACAAATTCAATCATTATTTTACATAACCTAACTACCAGAATAAGGAAATGAAAATTATTACTTAATCATCCTCACTGTTACAACCTCATTCAACTTTGTCAAATAGTTGCATAATGACAAGAAGACACTGTTTGGAATCAGGCATTGGCTTCGCAAGTCATGTCGTTTCAATCTCAAACCACTCTCTTCTCTTTCTTGATTGTTATGTCCTGTACATTTTTGAAGATTATAGGTCAACTGTTTTGTAGAATATCCTTTAATTTGTGCCTGTCTAATATATCGTGACTAGATGTAACTTATGCATCTCTGGCAGAAGCGTTACAGCAATGCTTGTTTTGTAAGAAGCTTATTGTTTCATATCAAGCGATGCACAGTTTTAAATTGTCTCATTACTATTAATGTTCAATTTGAGCACTTGGGTAAGGTGCAAGGCTATGATTTATAATTTATAATTGAGAAGCAGTTTATAAAGGAAGCATTTTAAAATTATGTAAATTATGTCTCATTCTTTATCAAACTTTAAACTTATTCATGTAATTATAGATTGTAATCTCACATTTTATTATATTGTTCATAATCTATTATTGTCATCAAACTTAGATCATCCCCTGCTAAACCAGTGGGAGCCCCTGCAGTCTGGCCTTCGTGTTATTATGACTTTGGTGCTTCTTTGGTTTTATGGGTTCTCAGTCTGTTGCTAGGGCTTGGCCTCTAACTCCTCTGCTTAAGTGATCTACAAGTGCATAGTTTCCCATTGTTTTTTGGAGATTTCTATAGTTTTTGGTAGAAACTGGTGTTTCAGTTTTATCATGTCTTCTGCTCCAGTCTTGGAATCATTTACTTCATCACAGTTTTCTATTTTCATTTAGAGAAAAAAAATCACAATCTTGTTTCTGGTTATATTGATGGCTATTGGGTTGTCATTATTCTCACTGCTTATCAATGGATAGAATTAGGGAAAACACAGATAAACAACATATACACTCATGTTTCTCTATTCATTGCTAAACCTTGAAAATCATGGGTAAACAGAACGCAACCATTTCCAACTCAACCCCAGGGGATGTGTGGTAGTTTTTCCTTCTTCTATATTTGTGCCACCAACACACCATGACTTGCAAATGCTATCAGAAACCTTCAGTGATGTTCGTAACAAAGTGATTCTGCCACATTTTCATTGGTTGTTTGTAGCTCTTGTTTGGTGAGTATAAATAAAACAGTCAAGTTGTGGTCTTTTTAGCGGTGTTAAGAGTAAACTTTCGGGATGAAATTTAGTAGTTCCAGGGCACAATTTTATGAAACAGAGCAGTGACCAGTTAGTTGACCAGTGCTTCTCCTTCCAGGAACATAAGTGCTATTACTCTGTAGTGTTAATAGATACAACTAGTGTGTTAAAAATGACTTGATGTTCTTATTTCTAGCACCTCTGGGTAAATTGTCCCTTTTTAGAAGCTAAAGAGGGTAAAGAAAGAAGTTGATTATTGCCAGAATTACTAGAAATTCTGCAATTTGTAAGATTGACTAGGGAATTTGACCTGCCATCTCTAATCCATATTTTTGTGTTTGCATTTCTATCAGCAGCTACAAAAAGTGAGCCAATACATTCACATTCATTTAGGGCTGTTGTGACCAGGGTGTCAGTAGATCTTTACTCATTACCAACCTCTTCCTATGGTTTAATTCTCTCAGTTACTGACATTAAGCTCTGTTTGCTTTCTCCTTTCTTCTGGTCCCCAGAATGAGAATTTTGCAGTTTTCTTTCTTTCTTCAATTTTACTTGCTAAAATACATATTTTTCAGACCTGATCATCTAGCTCTACTGTTTCAGTGCCACTGAACAGTAATATGTCATGTCATGTCTAGAAGTATCAAGAGACATTTGTCACATATACCTAGGACATAACAAAAAGTTTCTAGCTTCAGTATGGGATCCTGAAATTATATTGCTAGGTGCTGGTTTCCTCTACTATGTTTTGCAGCTTCTCCATTCTGCCTTTTCCTTGTTTTTAAAATGTCAGAGTATGACAAGTAAATGCATTAATATATAAAATCATTTTAGAATATCACCTGACACAGTAAGTTATGAATAAATGTGATCATGTCACATTTATTACTATTAAATATAGTAGCAACAATTACTATCATTATTACTTTATTACTATTAAATATAGTAGCAACGATTACTATCATTATTACTTTAGGCTATATAGTTTCCTCCTGGTCAGTAATCATCTTTGTGTTTGTATTATTATCTAAAAGAAGGAATTTTAGTTCGGCAAAAAGCTTTTTCTAAGCTATTTTCTAAATCCTTAAAAAATTGTTTCCTGGACATTTGTATTTATTTCCAATTCATTTTATCAACATTTTCCAGATAACTCATATAATTCGGCATAATAGACATTAGTCAAATCACTTAGATTTTAAATCACCAAGGGTCAATACTTATAATATGAACTTTTTGGTTTGTTCCACTTCATCCTGGGATTTCAATAGCTTTAAGCTTTGCTACAGAATTTGTTTCCAAAGGTAACTTTCAAATTATTTAAAATTTGATTCTAAAAATGGTTTTTGTATGTATGTGCAAGCTCATTTCAACAGCATTCAGCTACAAGCCACTCATAGTGTAGCAGGCACAGAGTAGGCATTTTATATTTATTTTCTTATGAAGTCTTACTAAGTAGGAGATATGTTACTTTGACTACATTCATTTTACGGATGAAGATAGTGAGATTCCAAGGAACTAAGTAAGTTGCTCAATGTCACAGGGCTAGCTAGAAGAGTAGATGGGAATTAAAACCACTGTTCCTCACTCTAAGACCTGTGCTCTAGACTATTACCTCTGTGAGGGGTTACCCTGACTGGCTTTGGAATCCACCCCAGGGATTGGTGGAGCAGACTCTTAGGTGAGTCTGGGTGGGTCATGGAGGCGTGGCCTTGGTGTATATGTCTGGTCCTAGCCTTTTCTTTCCTCTGGGTCTCTTTCCTGCTCTGCTTCCCTACTGCCACAAACTAAACAAGTTTTGGGAGTACTGTGTCTCCGTCATGAGAAAGCTGATGAATACAACCACAATCATCCATATCTCGCAGTAAGGAACTCTAAGCAGCATCCCCTTGCTTGGAGAGTTAACTCTTGGGAGAGAGTAACATTCTCATAACAGAAATTGTAATATCAAAGTATACTATCTATTTTAGTTAAGATGAAGTTAGCTTTATTTTGTTCTGACTGTTGACTTGACAGAGGAAATAAAGAAAATTATTACAGAGAGTTCCAGCGTTTCAAAATGAGAGGATAGGACAGTGAATTTATCACTTATGTACAACTTTAATAGAAAGAAAGGGATGCTGATGAAGTTTAGGAGAGTGATGATGATACAGTTGTTTTCTGAAATCTGGTGTTGCCATTGTTAATCATTCTTCTCATTATTTTCAAAATAGTAGGTAATGTTAGGGAGAAAGGGAAATGCTGAAATATGCACATAAATATGCACATTGACTGTAAAACATACCACATCATGATTTCAGAAACGTTAAAGCATGGATACAAGAGTGCAGGAATTGAGGCCCTAGAAGTCTCTTGGTTTGTCCTTACTGCTTTACAAGGTCATGGCAGAAACACATAGCAATGATCAATGAATTCTCTGACTTCAGAGCTGTGCCATTACTGTAGGTCACTTGGCTGTGCTTTTGTAAAGAAATTACTCCAAATACTTGTTTGATGGAGGATGCCATTGAAAATGTTTCTGTGTTTATTTTGACATTGAGCACAAAGATAACTAAGGTTAGGATTGTCAAATCCAAGAATGGTATGGGGAAAAAAATCAGATCTCATGGAACCCTCCTTTATTCCCTAAATAAAAAGCATAATATTGTGCAAAATTTATTCACTGCTTAATTATTGTCCCCCATCCAATTCCCTAAATCATTTAAAGTAGTATAAAAAGTTGTGCTAATTGACTCATAACAAACAATAATTCCATACATTCCCTAGGAGGAAGTGCCTCTTTGGGGTAAAGAAGGCATTCTTCAGATTTAAAGAGGATCAGCTTGAAAATTCAGGTCTTCTTAGTAATCAACAACCTTCAGAAAATTAAAGTCTTCAATTTTCCAAGAATTAAACTTAATTTTCTAGAATTAAAAAAGAACTCTCAAGGTTTGCTTCAAAGGTTAAGGAAAATTACCTACAGAAAGCCTCTTGCACATATTAACTATTTAACATAATAAGAGTAATAATAATAATAATAATAACAAATGACTAATCACTTATCACACATCAGAAAAATTTCAAAGTATTTTATGTCGACTTACTTGCATCTCAAACAAACAAACAAACAAAAAAAAGTGAAGGAAGGTTGTTATCTCCAGTTTATACCCCTTTATTTCTTTAAGGATTTTTGCTGTGAAATCATTTTACATTTGCAAAAGAGTGGAAAAGATGATGCAGGTGATTTTCACATGCTGTTCACTCAGCTGCCCTTCATGTTGCCATCTCACATAGATATGATGCATTTATCATATCTGAGAGACTAACATTGGTGCAATGCTGTTCATTAAAGTACTCTTAGTTGTTCTGCTTATGCTCTTTTCTGTCCCCAGATGCAAGCATGGACACTACCTTGCTTTAAGTGGGCATGTATCTTTACATTTTTCCAATCTGTGATGCCTCTTGGTTTTACATTGTCTGCCATGGTCTCGGCGTCTTTGGAGAAGTGGTCCCTCACGTTGGGTTTCTCAGAGTTTTTAAATTTTTTTTTAATTTTATTTTGAAAAGGATAAAATACAATAAAAGCAATGAAAACAAACCAGTGTAGGAGATATAGGACTTAAAAACATTACAAAATCAACAACAGTTACCATAATGCCTTTTGATGTCTTAAAATAGCTGCAGATAACTTTGACCATGGTAAAAATCAAACAGAACAGAACAGAATAGAAACAATAAAATCAAAACAATGAGTGCAATAAAAGACTTCAACAAAAAGCCAATAGCAAATCCAAAATTGCTACCATAATGTATCTTGCTATCTTTGAAGTAGCTGCTCCTGCCATCGGATTTGACATACTCTAACAAAACAAAAGAGAATAAAACCCAACTCAACAGAACAATAGAAGTGATATAGGATTTGCAAAACAAGACCATAGGGAATCAACAATGGCTACAACCCTCAGAAGGAGATGCCCCTAGATGCCACAGTGTGTACTGCCATCCTCTGAACCTATGATCAGACCACTGGCTCTAGACCTGCAATATTAGTGTAATACCAAAGCACTACAGGTATCCAATTGCATTTCACCTTGACAGCTATTATCACAGCCTGTGTTTTTCTGGATAAGTCAGTCACTTACATGGAGCAGGTTGGGGGAGAGGCCTGATTCATATTTTTTGTTTGCCAGCCTGCAAGCAAGAAGCAGCTGGGGTCAGGCTGTTCCTTGTCCGGCAATACCCCATGCATGGCACTGGTTCCCAGAATGGGTTTGCTTGCTGGTGTGGCCTTGTGCTTTTTCCCTCCAGTCCACAAATGGTGCAGACTCACAGGAAGAGGCTGTTTCAGATGTTTTCTCTTGACTTTGGACATGGGGAAAGAAAATTGCAGAAATAATGTGCCTTCCACATTGTATCATAAATAGTCATAAATTCATACTGATATAAGTAAGTGATTCACTGAATAAGCAACTGGGGAAAAGGGACGAATTTTCTGATAGAAACATTCCAATTAATAAATATGCAAAAATGGAAATCACCATTAGAATATAGCAGTAATAATTGCTGCAGGTCAGATCCATTGATGTCTGTAAAAATGAGTGGGCAAAGCTTTAAGGAAAAACATATTTGCATAGCCTCCAAGTATTTCTTCCAACATATTTATTAATTACTGTGATGATTTTTAACGTATGCCTGCGAATCCTTTCTGTGTTTTCCTCCAGGGAGGAGAACTTAGGTTTTCTTCACCTTGATCCTCTTCTGGATCGAATATTGGAAGTCAGTGGAGAAACTTGATGGGCATCACCTTAACCAGTATTGCCAGTGACCCTCAGGGTGAGACCATGCACAGTTACTTTTCATCTGAAAGGACATAGGCATTTCTCAAATGACTGTGCCATCCAAAATCACACAGCAAAAATCACAGGGCTTAGAAGGAAAATGCAGCTGAGGTGCAGCACCCCTACACTTTACAAGTGACATGTTAAACAAAAAAAATAGGAAGCCAATAAAAATGGTAGCACAGTTTTGCATATTTCATGTGAGGAAGAAATGCATTTCTACTATGATAGTCAGGTCACTTTCTATGAAAAACACTTGCGGTTTGCTCTAGAGCTGGACATATCAAGGGATGCAGTCTATGAGTGACTCTGAAGTGTTGTGGGGAGGGGACAACTGAAATCTCCCAGAAAGGTATGAGGCCAGATTTTGTGGGTGTGAACCTAATTCATCGTGAACCAAAGCAGCTGCAGATACTTTAAATCTGTATCTATGAGTTTTGTTTATTTCTACTTCATTCAGTTCAACTGGGTGGGGGCTTCCCATTTCACCCAATGTGTCTCTCAGGTAAAATCATGCATAAGCAAATATGACATTTGCAGTCTGCCTAAATCATTCCCTAATATATCAACCACATTGGAACAAATTATGTTTTCAAAAGTGTTGTAGCAAATGACTATAAGTTAAATTGAAAGAAATTTGCTTTTACTCTATTTGGATAATTTAATGTCTTTTTTTTTCCTGGGTAAAGATTTGGGAAGATGAGAATCTTAGCATAGCACTGGAGTCAGTAGAAATACTTTTTGAGGAATACAATGATGCCTATTAACAGAGGAGACGCATGATGCTCGCTGATGTGCCCCCTATCATATTTGTCTTCGTACTTTTCCTGGACCATTTTATACTCACTGTTGCTCTTTCAGGGCCATCAATTTAACATGCAAAGAAGTGGCAGCAGAGTCATCTGTCTCTGCAACCCAGGTACAATCTGCCTGATAAATATCTACCAGGGAAAGGGAATATTTATGTGTGGAAAAATCGCACAAAGAAAAAGCCAAAGTAATACTGAATTTGCACCTAAAAAAAGGATGCAATGTGTAAAAGGGTTCAGTAAAGAATTTACATGATAGAAAAATATATAAGCTGATTCATCACTATAAGGTAGGAGTCATTAGCACAAATGCCAAAGATCAACACATTAATTTCCCAAAGCTTCCAGTGATAGGAAATATAAACATGAAGTAGTAGACATTTACTTGTTCTTTTTCTTTTTTAGTTTGATTTCTGTACCAGACATGACAGAGTTTCCTTTCTCTCCTTTCCAGCTGATTTCAATAGCCCTGGGCTTTTGACAAGAGGTGAGGTCACTACTCTTGACAGCCCTCAAGCTTGGGTTTTACCCAACAAAGTGAGGCCTTAGTGGATTTTGTAGCTAGAACTCCCTCATGTAACTGTGCCAATTTAGGGAAAAATCAGAGAGTATAATTGTTCTTTCAACATCTTACATCCACTCTTCCCATCCTTCAGGATTCTCCCACGAAAGGAAAGAGTAGGAAAGTATATTTCATTCATTCCTAATTAAGTCATAGTCTATTGGAGGCAGTGTTTCTGAGGTAATATTTTTTGGGGAACACCTGATTCAGAGAGGGAGAGTGAGAGAGAGAGGGAGAGACTATAAGTCTCTTGGCCAAAAAGTGCACTTTGTACGAGCAGGCAAACAGGGGAAAACCCTCCTGTCTCATTCCAAAATTTGGATTGTGCCCTTAAAGATATTGCTGGACAGCCATGCCCACTATTCATTACATAAAAACAAAACAATTCTATAAAATAATTTATAGAATACAGTACAGAGTAATAAAAGTTAATGATGTCAAATATTATAATTAATCAAAATCAAGGCAAGAAATACATCATGAATGGGGGACATTTGGTATAATTATGTCCTTGTATTTTTAGGCCACATTATCTTTGATATTGAAGTTACTAAGTTAGTTAATAGAATTTAGTTGTGTTATTTTGTAAAGTGCACAATATTAAAAGGTGGGCTCTGAAAACAATCCAATTGTGATTTAAAGCTTGTGAGTTACATGTAAAGGAAAAGGCAATGTGTAACAAAAAAGGACTGCGAAACATAAAGCAAACACTTGAAACCAATGGTATATTAAAACAACAAAAGAGCAAGGGCCTGAAAATTAAGTGGACGTACTTTATTTGCGGTATTGGAAATGGAACACAGGGCCTGGCCTATGCTAGGTAAGTGCTGTATCACTGAGCTACACCCTTCAACCAAACGAAAAAATGTACCTCTTTTGTAGTGTTACGCTCAATGAAGAAACCCAAAGGAAAAGCAAAACATGCAGGACCTAAACACAGGACTGCTGTGGATTTTGTGAGTAGTGTACACAGTATATGGTTTGCCCTTTGCTAAAGCTCAGCCATGATGTGGACGTCTGCAAAAATTCTTCTTTGTTTTGGAGTGAACCAAAAAATGCCAGCTGTGAATGAAGAATAAGGGAGCTCTAATTGGTACAGAAAAGAGAGGAGTTGCCTAGGAATATGGCCTCTTTCAGAGACCACAGAGGGAAAGGCAGGAGAAGCCTAGGGCCTTCAGAACATCAGGGAGCTGCCAGGAATTCAAGCTTGACATCTAGAATCCTCTTAGACAAACCAGTGCGTCTCATTTTCCAGCAACCAGAAGAGCCTTCTGCTTTTTCATTTTTATTCTTTTTAACACAGAGCATCATGCATAGAAATGGAGGTTATGAAATGCACGCACAGCACAATGAACATGCACACACATACACACACACATGCACCTAAAACAAGAAGAGGAGGAAAGACGAGGGCCTCTTGAAGGATATATGATAGAATAATCACAGTGCATAACATTTCATACCAGCCGAATGCTGTACAAGCATCCATTACTATAACAACAACCATTCTTTGAAACTTTTAAAGTTTCAAAAAATCTATTTTCATTTTGTTAACAAAGAAATCCCTGCTGTCTTTGGTGTCTGCCCTTACAAAAAAATGTCAACCTTGTGTCTTTGGCTATAATCCGCTGGTGAGAAGATCCCAGCAGGAATACAGCAGAATTCTGCAGTCTGACTGGGGTTAGACTTCCTGTTTCATCATCTGAGAAAAAAGAAATCATAGAACAAAAAGCTTCTATAACCTAACCTCCCTGAAACATTCATATATGCACAATAAAGGGACTAAACAGTATTTTAAAATTAAAAAGTCTGTCCAAAGGAGTATTTTCAGCAGAAGTACACCTCCATAGGCACAGATACTGTGCTGGTATGTAATAAAGATCTTGTTTATCAAGGACAACACATTTTAATGGCTTGGGAATTAAAATCTGGTTTCAGCAACCCCTTTGCCCTCTTGCAGTAAATTAAATTTAATGCTGACAGGAGTAATACACATTAGACTCCAGAGCAATAAATTTAAGCACCAAATTAATGCAACTGGACTGAAATGAAGGGTGCAGGAAGAACATTATGGACAGAGCAGACTCTTTTAGTGATTGTTCTTTACTTAATGGGGAAAATCAGATCTAAGAAGTAGAAATGCAGACCCAAGTGCAGTCTCAGAAGCCTCCGGGATTGCTGAAGCCGCTTTGTATGTCTCTGTTGAATTTCCATTAGCAGTATTTCATCCATTCGCTCTCCTTTCATTTCATTAGCATCTTGTTAGTCCTCATGGCTCTAGAAACACGATTTTGAAAGAATGAGCCAGCAGCAATCAAAGGGAAGTTGGACTGAATGGCCAAGAAAAGTGGAAGGGAAATACATTGTTAATAAGATGAAAAATTTCCACCTTTTGTCTACACCATAAATATAATCCAGTTTTAGAACAAATGTTTTTATTCAGAAAAAACCCACATCCTGTATTTGTAGGAGCTAAATGCTCTGTTAAACATTTCAATTACAATCACAGTAGCCAGAGGTAGAGATTCTGTTTGCTATTGTGTGGAAATATCGCCTCCATTTCCTGATTGGTATTCCCCTGATGGCCGGTCCTTACTTTGTCTTTACTACTAGGTTGCCTGTTGCTTAGGTACCTACCTTTCCCGTTCTCTAGGGGAGAAGAAGCCCTATCCTGGTCTCACAAGATCTATATTTATTTAAGCTGGCCTCGGGGGTCCTGTTTCCCCTGTTAGTGATTGGTTCAGAGATGAGAGGGCATTTTCATTCTGATCAATCAAATGTAAAGAAAGGTCTGCTAAAGAACTTCCGCAAAAGGGTTTCTTAAGTCTTTATTTAGGAAGAGATGTCTCCCAAATTATTCCATGGTAGCACTCACATATAGTGCTTAAAACTATGGTGAAGGAGATGCCATGTGCCTCGGGTTTAGGACAGACATGTCTATCCTACATGGAACCTATAGATGACTGAGTATTTAAACCTTTAAGAAAAATAATCAGGATCTCAGGGGACTCATAGTGAGCACACACGGAAAATCAATTTTACAAAAGGTTATATTTAGTACAATTCTGTTTGTGTAACATTTTTGAAGACAATTATAGACATGATGAGCAAATTAGCTAGTGCTTTGTATAGGGATGGGAGTATAGATAAACAGGGTTGCACTCTAGGATCCCATGCTAATGGAATGGATTTGTAGTAGTGGTTACATGAAATATGCATATAATGGAATTGCACAGACTTACACACATGCACACACAGAAGACAGCATGTAATACTGGGACAGAACAAACTCTGGCTTATACAGAAGTCAAATTCTTAATAACATATAGTATACAATATTGTTCTAGACATGAATGGTGTTAGCTGAAGGAAGGGTACACAAGACCTTCATATATATATATATATATATATATATATATATATATATATATATATACCATGGATTGAACTCATGACCCAGCACTTGCCAGGCAGGTGCTTATGCTGCTGAGCTAAATCCCTGGCTCTTCTTGGTATATTTTTAAAACTTCTTATACATCTGCAATTATTTCAAAGTAAAATTTTTAAGAGTTAATGATAATGATTATAATTGGAAATTCCTTACTAGGTTGGCAAATCGAGCATGTACATGTAATTTGTATTTTCTAATCCTTGAATTTCTTTCGGACCTCTTAATACATATTTTCCCATGAATTCTTTCCATTGGAACTACTGGAGAAAAATTTCCACTAAAGGGAATCCAGCAAGGACAACAAAATCCAATATAAAAGAGTTGTAAGGGGTTTCCCTATTAGGATGAGTAGAGAGAACTCAAGATAACACCTGGGAACTGGGCGGAGAGAGAACAGACACCCCTAGTTTGGAGAGCTCGGTTTAAGAGCTGAGGATGTAATCCCTGTCTCCTCTACCATTGCAATATCTTTTACCCAGAGAAAATGACTAAAAGCACTATATGAGAAAAAAAATGTAAGAGGAAAAAAATCTAAAAAGTTAGGATTCACATTCAGGAGACAGGCAAAGGCTTTTAAGAGTAACATCAGGAACAAAACCTAAAATTACAGATGTGCAACGGACCTGGTGAGCAATTGGCTTAGATGGAAGAAAGGTGGGCATTTAACTGCGGGAGACACCAAGGAAAGTATAGCCAGTATACGAGAGTTCTCATTGTGGAAGTTTTGTCCTACCTGGGGAATGCAAGAAAGATTATAAAAATCAACAACAATAAAGCAGATTAAAGGCATATAGAGTGCCAGAGGGGTAAGGTCTCACAGCAGATCATTCATACGGTGTTGTTTGATAGGTGCCTGTGTGAATTGGGGGAACCAGTTAGTTATAGGGGAGCAAAGAATACGACACAGACAATAGCTTTCTAGGCAGGAGCAGATAACAAAAGAACAAGTTTTGGTTTAAGAGTTCTACTACATGTGTTAAGATTCAGCAAGTCTGGCATGGAGCAATCAAGTGGAAGAATAGTAAAAGATGAGGCTTGGAGAACTAGTCAGGAGAAGGTAAGCTAAATCTCTGCTCGTATTAAGCCTTTTATATGCAGGAACCTAGGGATTGAACCTAGGTCCCTACATATGCTAGGAAACACTCTACCACCGAGCTGTATCCACAGTCCCCATACTAAGTTTTAATAAACTGAAGATCAGAGCTACATTTCAAAGGCAGAATTTCCAAGATTGAGTGATGGTGTGACTTTTTCTACCTCTGCTCATCATGTAGAAGATAAATCTTTGTGCCTTGCAAAGGCTGCCAACACTTTTTTTGGGGTCTACGATATACCAGGAAGTCTTTAATTGCTGATGGAATCAAAATGAAAATGGACACTACTATGTGATCCTACTCAGAGCAAATTCTCTACCCCATAGTCACCATCCAGGGACCAACCTGGACTGGAGTTAAAAATGTTAGTAACAAAGCATGTCAGACAGAAAATATATTTGTCCTTTTGGTTTGGTTTTAAAGCCCATTTATAACACTTCTGAAATTGAAATGAGTGATTCTGAATTCATTATGATACCACAGTGGGTAGGTTAATGCTGAAACAATACTTTCAGTCTGAGTAGTAGGGTAATGAGAAGGTAGTTGTGTGTTGGATTGGCAATGTGAGATTTGTGATGTTGATATCATGTCAGCAGCTTTGAATAACCAATGCTTTCCTTAAAACTATTTTGTCTCTTGATATGATTGATGTAGTTTTGGGATAGTACAGGATTTTCTGATTAAGGAAGAAAATTGAGAATGATTAGGGAAGAAATTTGAGAATCTATAATACAGTTCTACTTTAAAGATGAGGAAGTTTAGATTTGGGGGAGAGGAAGTAATTTACCTAACAGGACACAGCAATTTGCCAGCAAATCTAGAGTTAGAACCCTGGTGAACTTGCTCTGGCTGTTTTAGAGAGAGAGGGATGCTCTGCAAAGTTATTAGTATTTCCTGTTCTTAGTTACTGCCAGTCTTTCCTATCAGTGAGCACCACCTGGAAGCAAAGGCAGGAAGGTGGCCTCGTGTACGAGGTTTTTCCATTTTACCAACAGACCGCTCTCAGGCTTTGGAGGAAAGAGTAACCTTAGAATGATGAATGTTTGTCCTATGAAAAGCTCTGCCAGCACAGGCATTATTGATAGTGTGTAAAAGGCCACCCATTGCAGTGCAAATGAAAATTGAAATGAAGAGAGCATCATGCCTTTTCCCCCTTAATATATGACACTGGCTCCTGAGTAGGTAGTGTGACTGGTGTGAGCTGAAAACAGCTGTCCACAGTCCTTAAAACCTTCGCCCACCTCCCAGTGGTGATCACAGGGACACCTGATCAGAATGGGAGCTGGCTTCCTAACACTTGCGTAAAAAATTCGCAGCATTAGCAGGGTGTTCACGTAGCCCGAGGATTTAGTATCAACCTGCTCCTTTATCTTCTACTTCTCTCTGTCTCAAAATGAATGTGGGAGTCAGCTGAGATTATTATCATTATTACTCTAAGATCAGGTTTTGTTCTTTCCGGATCTTTCCTGCATGTGGTCCTTCCTCTGTGTTATAAACCCTTGCCAGTTTTTATGCATGGCTCAATAGTTTTCTTCACAGTCCAGTCCAGTTCCACAGCTGTGGTCCTTTCCTCTACCTCCCATTTCTGAAGCTTCGTGATCTATTACACCATCAGAAAGCCTTTAATGCCTTTAGTTTTATGAAGGATGTTCGTATTTATTTCGTGGAATTATGGTCAGGTAGGTGTTGTCCCTCATCTAGAGAGTGTAGCTCTTGAGACCACAAACCTTGCTTAACTTCACATCTTCAGTGCCCAGCACAACGATTTAACAATGTCAGACAATCATGTGCATAAAGAGGGAAGCTGTCTATGTATGGTGAAAGAGGAATAAATGTGAGACAAGAAAGCTTAAGAGCATGTCTTTAATAAGATTAACTCAGCCATACCTCAATCTGAGCCACAGTCCGTGCAAAGTATCAGGAACTGGTGGCATCCACCTTGACATTCATCACAGTTGCCAAAATTTGTGTCACCTCTGTGTCACGAGATGATAATTTTCTAATGCATAATACGATGCTCACCTGAAGGAGCTTTGTTGGTCAAAATGAAACCATGTTCTTCAGTGACATCACAGAGCACTGGGGATTCTCCCCACTGGATAGTTAACACCCATGAATTCATCATTGGGTTTAAACCCTGAGCTAATAAGCATTATCCCATGCTATGAGAATTTCAGAGTAAACTGGCAGCTGATTTAGCAACATTTAAAACTAATGAGAAAGTAAAGATGTCAGAATGAAGTTCCTTAGTTCTTTGAAAACTCAGCCAGTTCCTGCAACTACTTTGAAATCTCGTTAAGCACACAAACCTTAAAAGAGGCAGGAGGGAAGCACAGCTGACCTGTGATGTAGTTTAGACAGAGACGCATTAGGGAGGTGGTAAGGTAAATCAAAAGGGGCTTAGGCTTAGAACCATGAGGCCTGGATTGCAATCCCAGCTCCGCTCATTCATAGCTGTGGCATTGAAGCTAAACCAGTCTCTTGTTCATGAACTGTGCATGTTAATTTACACATTGCATAGTGTTACAGATAAAGTGAAAGGCTATAGATGTAACCTCAGGGCCTTGCATGCAGTTGGTGCTCCATAATAGCCCTCATTTACCTTTCAGAAAGGAACATCTGAAAGAGAATTTGTTATATTTCTGCGTCCATTGTAGGCATGGAAAGAGCAGCTGACTGGGAAATGGGAATAGAGTGCAATCAAATGTGCTGAAGGGGCTAAGATCACTCAGCAGCTTATAAACCACTTTCAACTTATTTCAGATGGAGCGAAAACAGAGGGTTTGGTCCATCTCCTTTCTCCTCTGCTGCAGCAACTGAAACCTCGGGATAGCTAAAATGTATAGGGCATGTCTAATTTCAAATCCAACCTCTTAACTCATAGCTCAAACTCATCATAGTAGCTAGAACAGTGCATTTAGAATCAGCCAGAAAAAGTCACAAATCCTGGTTCAGTTACTTCCTAATCGCATGATTCTGAAGTCATTTAATCCCTCTAACAGGAAGTGAACAAGTCCCCTGAGTACTAATTATTTTGTTGGTAAATGAGAGTAGATGAGTATTAAGTATGGTAATTAATATAAGCAGATAAACTAGCATCTAATATCTAGAAGGTAGATGACAAAGTTAGTTTTCTTCCCAGCCTGGATCTTAGTACTGGTGTTCTCTGGCAGGCTGAGAATTAGTCACAAACCACAAAGGATTTCAGCTAACAAGGCTCATGGGAATCATTTCTCCTGTGCTTTTGAAGTTATATTACATGAATCCCTACAATTTATCAGAGCACTCCACAATGCTACCAGATGGATGTAGAAACCAGCAGGCAGAGCTGGGGAAAGTCTTCGTGTTTAATCATTTGCTAATAGACAAAGTATCAGCCAAACAAGGTCTACAAAGTAGTGATGTGGTGTCAAAATTCCTTTTATATTAGAATAAACTCAAGTTGATGAAAGGCAAAAGACTGGTAGAAATCATAGATAATGGTTACATAGATAGTTGCATAGGTGTTGGGATATCAGACCCTTCATATACAGTTGGGATATATTCCAACATCCATGATGTCTTATGAAATAAACAACCCTACCTCTCATATGAGAACATGATTTTTATTCTGCTGGGAGTTTTCCCCAAAGGTCCCTCTCCTTACCAAATAAAGTAATCTCATGACCTCATCATTTTTTGTAAAACTAACTGTAATTGCAAGACAATTCACTTAAGCGACATTCAAGAATTCTTATCTCATGAATACATATGTCATGGATGACAATGTTGCAAAGAGAGAAATGGAAAATGGGATATGAGGTGGATAAGTAGTAACTGAATGAGAGAACACTCAAGGATAATTAAAGATAGTGTGGTTAAATCAAGAAATACATGCAGTCGTGTGTGTAGCTACAAGGTTTGGGAAGCAAAGATTTGTGGTTTAATTCTGACTTCACCAGTCAATTATTGTTGGCCTTGAATAGGTCATATTCCTTTAAAATCTTCCCTATCTGTAGAAGAGGATACTTGAACAGGTATTTTGGTGGCCTCTTCAAAAGTCTAGCATTCTTGATTTGCAGTTGAACACAAGTATTTCTTCTCACACTTTATATGCCAAGAGCAGAGAAGATAGTTTGTAATAAAAGTCCTCTGTTATGTTTATTTACCACCAAGCTTTAGGAGGCCACTTCTAGGCAAGTGTAGGCCTCTCGCTAGGACACAGGCTCCTGAGAGGATACTGGTTTTTGTCTCCCATCTCATCCCACGTGGCAATAGCAGCACTGAAGTGGCTCATTGAGCTTGTGAAAGGTATTTTACTGGATGTGCTTCGGTCTCCACCTGATCACCGCCTGTCAGCTTCATTTCCTTTTCCTACATCCCTTGACTTTTGTTTTGAAATCCACCAAGCTTTCTTTCCCCACCTGCAGTAAACATTCTTATTCTTCCCGATAGCCTCCATAGTCTGTGACCCAGCCAAGTTTATTCTGGAGTGAATCCATCCTCTTACTATTATCTGCACTAGTCGGAAATGCTAGATATCACTACTGCTTGCATTACGTAGTTAATGGGGTGATTACAAGACCAAGATTTGTTACAAGATAGCAATGTACTGTCTAATGATTCTTTATTTGGTGTTTAGTACGGTGTCATACATTTTAACGCTGTTGCTTGTACCACACACCCAAATTGGGATTAGAGTAAAGTAATTGGCATCCAGTGGAAAAATAGTGCTTGGAAGATTTTGATGTTTGATCCATTGAGGCAAGTTTGCATGGATTAGATACTATGCTCTCTAGCAAGTGAAAACACATCCAGATAAATTTCAGTTTTGGATGAGTTTTATTTGGTTTTCTGGGTATTTGTGTAAAGTAAGAAAAATGTGCAAGAAATATCAATACTTGCCTGTTTTATTTGGACTTCACAGTTATTTAGTAGTGGTACATGCAGGATCTGGTTGGCTGCACTGGAGTTTAGTCTTGGCTGGGACAACCCTGCAGGGTGGTTTGGGAGAACCACAGGGCATCTGAATCTGACTCTCCTATCCCCCAGATTCTATCACCTGCCCCATTCCTTTTAATATATAGCCTCTCTGCTTATGCTGGTTGGAGTATATTCTTTTGCCTACAAAGCAAGAAAAATTATTAACACGATTTGTGCTGTTTATATAAAAACCCTTACCAAATCAGTAAGATAAAAAAATTTAGAAATAAACATGCTCTTCAAAAGAGAGAACCTGAAATGAATTGCTAACTGAAAAGGTGCTCCACCGCCCTGGTAATCAGAGAAATGCAAATTACACAGGGACCAAATGCTTCACATCCATCCAACAGGCCAACATTAGAAATCTGCTAAGCTTCACTGAAGGAGAGAACATGTCAAAAGATGAAAGATATTTTGTTGTGGAGGAGATGGTAAACTGGTACTGCTGTGTGGGGAGGCATGTAGTGGCTCAAGGGGAAATCTGTGTAAAACTCTGACACAAGCACAGATTCTGTGCCAATCCTTTCCCATAACTCGGGGAAGCATTTACAAAGCTATTCTCTGGAGCTGCTTGTAATAGTGAAGATTTAACTGCTCAGAAAGTCAAAAAGAGGATAAAAACATAAATTTCACCACTTCATTCAATAAAATTTCATGTAGCAGTTAATATGAATTGACAAAGTAAATGTGTATCATGGATACATATTAGAACAATGTAGAGTGGCTCAAAGAATAAAATAGAATAAGGAATAGCATCAAACCTATGTCTGATTTTTTTTTTGATTCACAAATTGCAGCTGTGGGGGATACCTACATATGCTGAAAATATTAAAATTCGTTGCATAGAGAGGAGTGGGAGTCAGTGCAATGTGAGTGCATGGCTTCAACCATTTCTATCAAACATTTTATTTTTAAAATAGTTCTGAAGCAAATGTGCCACATGAAAAAGTGTTGTGTCAAGTGGTGGATACATGAGAGCGCATTACCCTCCTCCCCCTCATGTATGCATAGCTGATATATATTCTACTTCAATTTATAATTAAGATAGACAACTAGGAAGAAGAGATGGGGGAGACAGATAACCAGACAATATGAAAAACAGCTCAAGATAGCATTAAAAAAAGTGCAACAAACGTGCTTTGTCTGCTTTTCCTTATTAGTCACCTCAGGCCTGGGTGTAAATCTTCCAAATCAATGACACCGACGTGTTACACGGGATTCTACAGAATCAGATGTAATTCTGTGAGGCTATACTTCCCTGCACAGACAAAATAGGTATTTAAACCTGCCCGTTCTGTGACTGAATAAATGTATCACCATCTAATGTTAAAGGAAATAGAACTGTAAAAGTATTGTGCAATGAAGTTACACAATAAACGTAATTTTTATTGTTTTTTTCAACTTTTATTAGTATGCGTTTGTAGTACAGAAGGATTACATTCATCATGAGAGATTGCTACATATAGATAAAAAAAAAAAAAGAAAATTTTGGAGGGTTGAGTCCTGGGAATCGACCTTAAGACCTCATGTTTGTCAGCCAGGCACTGGGCTGCTGAGCTATATCCCCAGCCCCACATAAAAAATCTTGTTTCTTTTATTTGTTTCATTCCCTTTGCCTCCTTTCCTTCCTGTTCCCACCATTGCTGGGTCCCTTTCCCTTTTGCAAGAGATCTATTATCTATTTTTTAACAAACCAAAGTAATTTTTAAATAAAAATTGAAAATAGCCAAAAATGGTCCTTGCAAAGTCTGTTGAAAAACCCCATGTTGGGGGGCCTGTTAGTTTCTTTGAGCTTCACAGTATCTTTCTTTCTGCCTTGGAAACAATTTTTTTCTGTTAAAAAGTAGTGAAAAAATACTTACACATTGTCTTGGGCTTCGAAGTGAAGTTGCACTAGCAGTCTGTATCTTTGTATGTTATAACCACACTGCAGGAGGCAATCAGATACTAACCAGAAGCCCAAGTCACCTGCTCTTCAAAGACCAGATCTAAGTCTCCGCGTCACAGGCGTTTTGAGCCATGCAGCAGTGAAAGGAGTGGCAGGGAGAACTACGTGCTGTTGAAACCACTGTTTATATGTCCTTTACCATTATAGACCAAGCAAGCCCAACTGAATTTACATAAGTTAATTGAGAATATGAAGTGACTCAGCCTTCACTAGAATTGCTTCATTACTACTAAAATAATTATAATTAGTAAAAGCATGACAGAAACTTGCTGATCTACCAATGACTATTATCCTAGCATTCCTACATTGATGTTTTCATGCTCATTTGTTTGCTTTGGACTTCTTACTAAAGACTCCCCACTACATATCATTTCTATAAATTGTTGTACCTGTGCTGGAGAAACTCACAGTTTATCAAAATTTTCCTTGATGCATGTACCTGCTACACGATCTGTCCCAAAATGTCAAGGCTAGGACCAGGCATTTTTGAAAGTAGGATACAGGGTATTGTCTTCAGCCATGACCTCTGCAAGACTTTGATGATAAATTTAAGGCAGGTTTGTCAAATTTGAAAATGGCAAGAGACTCCTAGAGGAGCTGTTATAGCACGGGAATAAAATTAGCCACAAATTCTTAGTCTCTGGTCTTCTTTTGGGTTCTGTGATTTACATTCTGTGTCTCCTTCTTTTCCTATGTTGGGTAAACTGATTGTTTTGAGGCTACTTCTTGTGCGATGCAGCTCGTGCACAAGGGCAGAAACAGTCAGTCTTCAGCTCAGAAGATAGATTTGGCTTAAATAGTGAACCTGAGTCTGTAAACAAAACTCAATCTAAAAGGTAGCTGTGACAATTACTGGTTATTTGATGTTGATCAACATTTAAAGCCATTGTGAAGAGCTGGGTGGGGTGGTGGTGCACACCTGTAACCCCAACACTCAGGAGGCTGAGGAACGAGGATTGCTGTGAGTTCAAGGCCAGCCTGGGCTACATAAGCAAGTTCAAGGCCAGACTGAACTGCAAGCAAAAGACTGTCTCAAAAACAAACAAACAAACAAAAAAAAAAAAACAAGCACTGTGACTTCATCTCTTACCATTTACTTCTTCCTATTTGACTCCTTAATACTGTGAATATTAAATGAGAAAAGAAATACAAAGACCTACAGTGCTTAATAAATGCTTATATTTGTTCTCATGTAATTATCAAGCCCATATGTGGAGATTCCACTTGCAAATTTGCACAAGGTTCATTTAAAGGAAAGTGCTTATGCAGTGCTATCTACAGAAGCTTGTAGCATCTAATATTTTTTGCAAAATATTTACTCCGTTTTATGTGTTAACCCAGTAAAAGATCATCTGTCTGTATACAAACTTCCATCCTCTTTCTTAAAAGGAATATACATGGTGTCCCAACTCAGCAGTATCTATTCCTAAAGTGAGGAGTAACTTTGGTGAGAAAAATTATTTTTCAATGAATTCATAGTCAAATTTAATTTTTCCCATTGATGATCAAAATGTTATTCATATTATTTACCCCAATATCAATAAAAGTTTTGACTTCAGAAGTTTGATGTTAGGTAAGTTAGCAACTTTGATTCTACTGTCCTTTGTATATCACTTTTATAGAGATTTATTCTTAGTAAGTTAGATGAAATGAAAGGTAGATTGCCTAGATATTGAAATGGTATGATTTTATTTTTACCTGTACACATTTCTCAAAGCTTATTAACTCATGTCAAAATATTCAGAAAAGAATATATAAAGGAAGGAATGAGAATTTTATGAATTTAAACCCAAAGGCAATGCAATTTTTTAAGGTGTTGGAATCGTACCAACATACTTTAATTACCATGCTCAGTGCAAGACAGTCCTTAATATGTTTGTAAAGAAGTCATTCAAATTCAGTTGAACTTAAAAAATAAAACTTCAATGCAATTCTTAGTGAGTATCCTAGTGAAATCAGGTTATTCTGTTGGGAACTGCCACCTACACTGTAGGCTTCTAACTTCTCGTATGTGTGGATTATGAACCTTATCTAAAAGCAGAGCAGAGAAACAGGATTCAGAGTAGAGAATATGACAAGGCTGAAGTGCTGGCCAGAATTCTGGAATTATGAATTGCCAAGACCTTCAAAGAAACTTTAGATATGGCCCAGTCTGGGATTAAAATAAATGGGTTTGTTTAGCTTCATCTAGCATAAGATGTCTGTCCACATGGATAGAAATGGAAGATTAAAACCAAATCACCAGCCTGCACCTGGAAAGATGAAAGAATACAATGATTACAAAGCAACAAAGTCACTTTCAGGTAATGTGTGTGCCATAAAGAAATTTAATAGAAAGACAAATGTAATCAAAAGGAACTGTATGGATTGATGTATAAAAAAAGGGAGCCTTAGAGTAATTAAAAGAGCATCAATAAAATGCAAAGTGGTCTATGGATTGAGAGAAAATACTGGCAAACCATATATAGCAAAAATAAAACAAAAAATTATAATACCAAAATAAAATCTAGTTACAAAATGCACCCAGGATATGAAGGGACATTTTTCTAAAGAGGACATAAAACAGGCTAGCATATGCATGAAAAGATGCTCAATGTCACTGATCATTGGGAAAACGCAAATCCAATCCACCACGAGATATCAACTCATGCCTATTATAATGGCTGTAAAATGGCATGACATAGTAAGCATTGGTGAAATTATGGAGAAAAAGAAACTTTTGTATCATGTTTGAGGGAATGTAAGTGGGTATAATTTCTGTGGATAACAATATGGAGGTTGGTACAACATTAAAAAACAATAGCTACCATATCATCGAGCAATGTTTTGCTGGGAGTATATCTAAAAAAAATGAAATCAAAGCCCTGTATGTATGAAGCATAATAAAAAAACACTGTGTGAATAACAATTTTTATAATAAAAATCACATTGCCATTAGACACATGCGAAATACTCCTACCTTCAAATACTTTTATTCCATTGTTCTCAGGATTTTCTGAAGCGGTTCTGAAAGTCTTTTTTTCATGAATGTCTTTAGTTGCGTTGCTGTGATTGCCTTGATGTCCCGAATTGATTCAAAATGTTCATGGTCAAAATTTCATGGTCATTTTGACTTTGGGGAAGAGTCAGAAGTTTCAAGCTATCAAATTCAGTGAACAAGGTTGAAGAGAACGTGTTATAATATTTGTAGGAGCCTCTTTTCCATTGGATGGCACTTGATAGCCATCTACACTGTACTGTTTGGTAACATCTCATACAGACACTTACAGAAGAGTACTTTCAGAACTGCTTCAGAAAGTGGTGAGAATGATAGGACAAGTATGTTTAAAAGTGATTGTTTCGAGAGGGATCAATCACAGTGTCTTTTACCTTAGTAATATTTTAAACATTAAAATTTCACATTATTTTTTCCCCTCATCTTTGTCTATCTTCTTCCCAGAGTTATGGTAGCCACTTACAACACTCCCATTTCATTGCTGCATTATGGAAAACAGACAAAATACAGAAACACTGAGTAAGGTATATCAAAGAACAATGTGTAAAAGCTGTTGTGTGCATATGTGTGTATTTGTGCATGAGTGAGCCAGGATCATTGCTGAGCATTAAACATAGATTGTTTTGTATAAGGCCAGATTCAAGCACTGGATTAAACACAAAGTAAATAACACATTTTTGATAATCAGATACAGTTGAAATCAAGGCTATCCAGTTAGATCTTAAATGCTAGAGATGAAATCAAGAAAAAGAAAGCAAATCTGAGGCAAGAAGGGCTCTTTTTTGAATCAGTCAAGCTGACTGAAAGGCTAATACAAACTCAGCTCATACTGTGCCCATCAACCAATGTCCACCCCTTCCAGCCTCTTTATACAAACCTTTCAGGTGTCCCTACCCTGGCACACACAAACACCTTTCTTCTTTCTATCACCAATCCTCACCACCCTCTTTAAACCTCCTCTCTGAAATGTTTTAGTTCATTATCTTCTCTACTTCTTTGTCCTGTTTCTTAATTGAATTTTTATCTATCCCTTCTGTCTTTTATGCCTCTGTTCCTGTCCTCTCAGTCCCCAGGAAAGCCTATCTACTGTTGTCTCTTTGCATCTCCCTACCACAAAGAGAAATTCCAAATCTGAACTTCAAATTATGAATTTATTTATCTTCATTCCATAACTGTACGTCTGTTTAGGTGCTACATTTATATTAATCAGGACAGGATAGGTGCTGATTCACAAGAATTAGACTTGGAAGATTAGTGACAATACAAAGTTTTATTTCTACTCATGCTATAGATTACTTTTCTCCAAACATGACTCAGGGATCCAGAGACTTTGCTATTGAAACACATGCATTAGGTATAGCAATAGCACACATCATTTGTCTTAGTTACTTTTTACTCTTTGTTGAGACAAAATACCTGACACCCAAAGTTAGGGAAGGAAAGGTCTATTTCTTACAATTCTTGGAGGTCTCAGTTCATACTCACTTGGCTCTAAGGCAGCAGGCATGGCGGAGCAGAGACATTCACGGCTACTGCAAACAGCAAGGCGTGAACCAGCAAAAGAGAAACAGAGCTTCTTTCCGCCATTACATCATATGCTGGCTCCACCCCTAGGCGGGTGTAGCACTTATCCCACCAATCCGAGCTCTAGACAATGAACCAATCACACGTGCTAGATTTGGCCAAGTCCGTAGTACATGAGGCTTGGGGGCCACTGACATAAGCCATGACATCCCTATAACCACATTCTACTGGCCAGAAGCTAGACATAGCATCCCAAATAAACTTTGAGAGAGGCATGTAAATATAGTTGCCCTGTATACTCAAGAAGAAGTCAGTCAAGTGGTATGGTAAACAAAGTATTTTCTTTACTGCAACATTCTTGCTCAATTTCAGTGGGCCCCAAATCTAACTCATTATATCCTTTGGGAAAGCATGGTAATCACCTATACAATTCCTCATAGTCACCCACTCTGTCTTCAGGATCACAAGCTTAGAGCTGTTATTTTAAAGAAATATTTATATTTTATTCATTACATAAAACCTGACATCAAAGCCTATTATTTTCATAAAATATAATATGTGTCCTCAGTGCTAATGTCCTAAATTAGACACCCATGAATGTAACATTTTATAAAACGTAGAGAATTGACAGACATAGTCATTTCACAATAACATGATAATGCAAGGTTAAGAAAAATGTAATGACAAATATACCAAGAATAACTGTTTGTTTCTGTAGCACAACTTTCCGTGGATATTTTCATAAATTTTTCCTAGTCTATTTTCAATAGCTTGTAATTTTTTTACCTGATTCCAAAAATAACATCAATATAGTATAAATACTCCTATCCTAAACTAATATGAAGATGTGTAGTTAACCCAGTGTTACACTGTATTTATTCAATATTAATTAAATGGCTATATGTAGACACTGATAATTTATGGGCAACTTTACTCTCCAAAATAAATATATCTCATGTATTTGCAAATTTTGAAGCTTGTACATGTAAGTTTTCCTGAAATTTTAGGTTTCCTATGAACAAATTCAGCTGTTCTTCTGAATTCATGCTTCTGATCAAAAGTGGTACGGGCATTTGGGATTCAGTGACTCACCTTATTATTTCGGGTTGTTTATTTATTGTCGTCAACTTGCAGCATCGTCCTTACTCACTTGGCTCTAAGGCAGCAGGCATGGCGGGGCAGAGACATTCACGGCTACTGCAAACAGCAAGGCGTGAACCAGCAAAAGAGAAACAGAGCTTCTTCCCGCCATTACGTCATATGCTGGCTCCATATGACCAGGAACTCTTGGTCACCCAGCATGAGTTGCAAGAGTCAGACTCATTTTTTAGACAGTTGACACTTGTCCCTTTTCCTTTTAGTGCTCTCTGTCTCTAGAGTTCCTTTCTGTGCTCTTTTGTTTCTGCAGGAAGTTTTCTTTCACCTCTGGCACTCTAGCACTCCACCTTGGTTCACTCTTATCAAAATTTCTAAATCTCTCATTTCACTTTCAAATAGATACCTAACTATAAAATTTTAAATGACAAATCTCTATAGATGAATATTGTACTCACCTAAAATGAGACACATTTTGACAGAAAAATTCAGGATATGTACAAATACTGGCTCTCTGACCTGTTTCAATTTGTTCCACATATATTAATTTATTAGGACTTCTAGATTCCCTGTAATCAGCAATGTTTTGAGTATTTCTCATGTAGCCTCACAGAAAACATGGAGATAGCTCAGACATCTCTTTTCCTTTACGAATACTGCTATTTTGTGAGTGGTAAACTGGAAGGGACACTTGAGAAAAATTCTGTTTTTAGTACCTTCTGTAAATATCCACATCATAACTAAGAAAAAGAAAATCCGGAAACTAGTCCCAGCTCTGCCACTGACTCCCTGTGTGACCATGACCATGGGCAAGACAATTAATCTCCCCACACCTAAGGCTCCTCATTTGTAAAGTGACAGAGTTGGATCAGATGATTTCTGAGGCCCATTTGCAATCTTCTTTGCTGTAATTTTTTCATCATTGATATTCACTGTGATTTGCAAAGAGATGAGAATTTTGAGCAAAGCTTTTGATTTAAAGTCGGTGCTCAGAAGTGCTGCTTACCAGGTACAGTGAATACTAATGAGCGGATTTTTAGATGTTTCTCAGGATGAGCTCCTATGACCACCAAAGTCTTCCTTCTCTTGTGTTCTGAATCCAAGAATACTCTTTTTTCAGATCTTATCTTCATTTCTCAGGGTGAACATAAATAACAATAAGAAACAATTCTTTTTTAAAAGAAAGCTAAGAATGACAAAGAGCAACCTTGCAAATATAAATTACACATTTATCAGCTTAGCAAGAATATTAACTATGTTTTTACCACAGCATGCCTACAAAAGGAACAATCTTCTCATTCATGACTTGTGAAATATTTATAATGTTTAAATTTCTTTAATAATGTAAAAGTACTTAATTGACTACCTAATAGGCAGAAAAATCACCTACAAATTTTCAGAAACATGAATTCTTGGCTCATAAACCTAGTAGTTCTTGCATGTTGGACCAGGAGTAGGACCCAAATATTTGCAATTTTTAACAAATCTTTAGATGATGATAATGCTGGCCTGATAAAGCCTACTTTGAGGTACACTATTCTAAAGTACTGCACTACTACTTACATTTTCTTAATCTTGTACAAAGATGATGTTGAGTATATATTAGCTAAACTAATGTACAATAAGTAATACACATAAAGTGCTTTCTATGATTAATAATTTTAGAATCAGATTCTGAAGTTAGTAATTTCAAAATGATAGAAATTACAATTACCACTTTATAGCCCTTAGAGTTTTAATGAAAATTATTAGAGACTATAAATGTAAACACTCTTATTTGATTGAAATGTGAGATGTGGTAGGACTTCTAGTATTAACGATGGAACTCTTTGAGATTTGGTAGTAATAAATCTGATTCTTGAGTGGAGAAATAAGTTCTAAGTCCTGCACCTGGTGGTAGTACGTTTCTGGAGGACCACCTTGGGGGAGAGCTCCCATGTATAATGTGCACCATACATATGATTATCTCTGTGGGAAAGGTATCTTAGTTTCAAAGGTGAATTTTTAGAGCACGCCTATGTATAAATTGGAAAGGTACAATGATTAAAACACAGCTGTAGTCTTTCACTGTCAGAGATAGAATTTACAAATGGGGAAGAGAAAAAAAGCTAGAATAATCACTTTTGTACTGAGTTACTGTCAGAGGTGTCTACATAAATTCATGTTTGTAGGAAAGTAATAAGCAGACAGCTAATAGAGTACAGACATGTACAGACATGCAGATATACACGGTTTGGTGTATACCCATGTACTGCTTAACTCTCTCCTGAGCCAGCCTGGAAGGAGTGGCATTTCAGTAGAAACATGAACACCTAAAACCAGGATTCTGGTTTCTAAACACTGCTGTCCAACTGAAGAAGCTAGAGTTCCTTGAAGAAATGGTTGATACTAGTGCGAAGATCTAAAAATTGCAGGATAGGTCTGGATCATTATATAGTAAAAAAAAAAGAAAACAAAGAGAAGGAATAAAGAAACAGCTAAACAAATATATATGGGCATGTCAAAATCGCATAGGAACTAACTTTTAAAACATTAATTTTGCTAATGTCCAAATCTGGAACATTTTGAGTAACAACATAAACAATTACAGCTTTGAGTTATAATCCAAAGAACAAAATGAAGCTGAAAGTAACAATTTTAAAAAGCATTAATTCGTTATATAACTCACCAAGACTGCAGAGAAAGGCAGCTTTAATGTTATACAAAGTCCAAAGATTTTGAAGCCAGAAACCTTAATCTGAAATTTGTTCTGATAATTGTCATGTATTTAACAAGCTGTTGAAACCTAGCCCTACTGCTTTTGCCGCATTCCTTTTCAGAGTTATATGACTAGAACACAAGACTGTAGTGCAAAGGCACTGTGAAACTATAGAGCAACATAAAATCTACTATTTTTACTAAACCACTCCAGTTCTCAAAGGATAATCAGAAAACCTGGAAGCGCCCTGTGTCTCCTGAAAGACCATGAAACCAAAGGATTTTCATAATAATTCTAAGATGATCAACACTTGAAATTGGGTTTTAAAGAAAAAAAATGGAAAATTCAGAAATTGGATTTTCATTCCAGTATCTAGAACTTTTCAGAAATTAAAGCTAGCACCAGCAAAGGAACCAGCATGGAAGAGCAAGCCTTGCTTCACAGCGGCTATAAACTTGTCATGGCTTGTTTCTTTAACAAACAGGTTTCCTTTGCCCAGTTTCACCATTATTTTGTAAAAAAATTTCTTACTGTACATTTCATGAGTGATAGGTGAATTGTATCAAGACAGCAAATACTCCTGAGATTGAAGAATTCTTTTAATGAGGAACCATAAAAAGATGACAGAGTGCTTTTTTTTCACAGTAAGTGTATGATTTCTTATTTTTTGTATGAAAAATTCTTTTCACAGCCAATTCAAGTGAGCGTCCTTTGGTGGTTTGTCTGTTTCCCTGTCTTAAATCATATCATATTACGGCTTCAAAGCTCTGCTTCTATTGTTTTAAGAAGCGTTTGTAGTACATGCTAAGTCCAACATACATTTCTTATGTGTCTTTTTGTGCTGAAAGAGAAGAAAATTATGATTTGATGATTAATGGACAGCACACATGGAGAAAAGTATTTTTTCATTTTTATATATTGTATAAATATAATTATCTTTCTAACATTCCAAAGATTTTGTTTTCGAGTATTTGATAATCATTCCATCTTATGAATGGTTTTTTTGTCTTGGAATCAATTTTTATTTTCTTAAGGTTCATAATATTAATGATGCTTTTAAATATTCAACTATTTTGCAAGGCAGTTTTCTCAAGAATTTCAAATATTTAATGAATCTTAAATTGGTAAAGAGAAGGGTCACACTCAGGGATCTTGTGACTTTAATTTTCCTACTTCTTGGTTGTATAGATTATGGAATTTATCCAAACACTGATTTAACAGGTTTTTTTTTAAGTTTATGTCTTTTAGTCCTGGATTATACTATAACTGGTGAATTACTCTGTATTTCAGATAGCAAATGTGGTTTCCAATTTATTTAAGTAAATAAAGTTACAACTCCGAAAGGATAATGAGTGACATTAAAATCTTATTTAGGAAGTTTTAGTTTTCTTCCCTTTTCAAATTGATCATCTGCTTGAATGATATGATTGTGGAACATAGTTCCAGTAAGAAAACCAGTGACCTAGGTGAGATCCTTGATCTTGAAAAATGCTACTCGCTGATTTTCAGATTGTTGTTGACAATTTAACAACAAATGCTTTAATAAAGCAAGTTGTTTTGAATATTAACATAATAACTCTGATAGGCAGTTCTTTATAATCAGAGGTTAATCATTATTAATTCCTTTGACATTCAGTGCAGTGACATTAATTATAACAACTTTTTAAGCAAACATCTAATGTGGTCCAGAGCTCATTTGCATATGTGCTGCCATTTGGAAATCTTTGCTGTACAATCATTGGAAGGTGTGACTGTGTTATTCAACTTTGAATATCTCATTAGTCAAAATGAACATGTGGTTTTTCTGTTACTTTTTAAATAGTTCTGGTTTTGAAATATTTGATTATTATGCCTTAGTTTTTTGTATTGGATTTCAAGATTGAAATTTTCTCTGACCTTTAGAATCTTTCCATTTTTGCTATCTAGATTTTTTTCATTGAGTCTCTTCATCTAATATCTGCATATTTTCTTTGTTTTTCTCATTTTTTCCTGATTCATGAAAAGTTTTAAAATACATGTGTTACAGACTGAATGGAAAGCAAGTATGCGAATCATTTAGCAACTTTTCTGGTTTAGTTGTGGAGGGAAAAAAATCACCTTATCAAAATATTAGTACGTTAAATCAGTTCTACTTTATTTTGCCTCAGTCACATAGGTTTTATAATATCATCGTATTTTGTTGTTGTTGTTTTCCTAGTTGCTTTTATTGATATTTTCTTATTTAGGGGAAAAGTATGCAGTAGAAGAAGACCTGAAGTCTTTGTAATCAGGCAGTTATTAATTTTTGCATGATTCTGAGAAAATAGTGCTCAATCTAGAGAAAGAGAAAGGCTTGTAGAGTACAACTCGGTATACATTTAATTTTTGATGAATTATCAGATCTAGCATTACTGGTCATCTGTGTCAGGTAATATGTAGCTTACAAGTGTTATTTAAGCTAATTGTCAGAATAAATGTGGCAAGGTAAATGCCCTGGTTAGCCTTGCTTTACAGAAAATGAAACTAAAGAGGAGAGCAAGATGCCAGGTGACTAAGATCCTTCAGTGATTATCTCCCTACAAATACATCAATTAGAATAGCTTTGCATACACACAAAAAACTACATTCGCAAAAATGAAGGAAGCCAGGTGAGAACCCATGGTGCCTGGTTTTAGTATAATAAAAGGGACAAAGTAAAGAAGACAGGAAAGAAAATGTTGCTAGCCTCATCTTTTCCTAGCTCCAAGGAAGTGAAAACGGGGGACTTCTGATTGGAGCGGTTAAGCAAGGCTTAGATTTGAAACGCAGACTGAACACAGAGAAACCTAATGTCAGGCCAAGCCCACAGTCTTTTCCCCCAACTAACAGGCCAGATTAAGTTGCTAGAACTGTTATGGCTAGGTGAGCATACTGCTTCTACCACTACTCCTATGGCCTTGGGCGCCAGAGTGGTAACGAAGACTCTACTTGACTAGGTGGACATGAAGTCTAGCATAAGAGTCTGTTTTGGGCCTTGGTGCTTGGGCCATCATGAGGAAACCCAATATCAGTCAGAAACTCAAAGCTCAAGCCTCTATCAGAGTCAGAGGTTGGGGCTCTAGCCTTGCCCAAACATCACAAGGAGATCTGTACACTAGTGGAGCAAACTTGACTTACTGCCTGCATCATTGCTAGTCTTAAACTTTACCTATAGTGCATATGCCCATAAAGTTCAGTGGTCCCTGAAACTGTGTGACTTAGGTATGATTTATCTTAGTGAAACCTTGTGGTTGTGTGACTCAGGTATGATGTAGACCCAAGTATTGTCTTTGCCGCCCACCTCCCAACTGTGTATAATAAAACTGTCCGTAGACTAGATGAAGCCTGTGGACCTGTGCCAAGTTTAGGTAGAGACTTGTATCCTTGTGGAATGAATTTATGCTTCAGCTTATGCCTTTTCCAGCTGTTATATGGACCAGGTTACTTTCCTGAGGCTGAAAGTTCTTGTAGCTATTAGACTTAGCTGTAATCCAATTTAGCATCAGTCTTGATGGCCAGTGGACCATTTTCATTAGTTCTACTGCAACCTTGGGGTGTAGAATGAAGAAATTCTCCCTTTACTGAAGGCAGGACCAGATAGCACAGAACTTTTCTTTGGAACTTTGCTTTGGTGCTGAGTTGGTAAAACTTAATACTGGCTGGATCCTAATAAAGCCATTCCAAGTCCAATGTCCATGGATAAAGTCATTGGAATAGCCCCAATGCCAGGCAGAGACATGACTTCTATTTCAGCCAGCATTAACTGTGATGGGTTGCACTAGTACTGGACCACACATCCACATCAGTGGAAGGTAGTCCATAGTAGTGTGGGCCTTGATGATATTCTAGTGCTATATTTATCTAGGCAGCCTGTGAGCTCAGAGGGTGACATAGCTTCTTAGATGGCAGGCAGCTATAGAAGTCTTGGGTGGTTCCACCATGGTGATTCAACCCAGGGTCAGGAAGAATCCACAGTGCCACACCATGAAATACCATCAAGGGAAAAAACATCATTTTATATTTCTTTAAGTACTTTATTGGTTCATTCTTAATACACCAAGAATGAATTTGGGACACTTCTGGACTTAGATTGTTCTCTAGTACTGAAACAGTGACAACACACCAAAAGTGGACTTTGGGCAAAACTTGATGCATGCTATCCTGGCCAACTGGTATAAGTGACTACAAACTCAAAGAAATAATTAGCTTGCTTATATTTCTGGAAAGACCAAAAATGAAGACTGGGATATATACTTTAATTACTCAGTGCTCAGACAAAGTCACACACTAAGCATGAAGAACTTTCAAGAAATCCTAACATCATTTAGTGCTCAAAAGAAGATGACAGAAATTGAGTAGATAGTACACAATATGGCCAGCCTCTCAGGGAGTTTTAAATGGCTGTTTAAATCAGCTCAATGAGCTTCAAGAAAGCACAGAGAAATGATTTAATCTTGCAAAATAGAAAATTAACCTAAAAATGGAGACAACTAAAAAAAGAAACAAATATCTTTGAAACAGAAAATATAGTAAGAAAAGTTAAATACTTTATAGAAATACTGTGTCAATAGTAGGACAGATCAAACAGAAAACAGAATTAGTGAACTCAGTACAAATTATTTGAAAACATGTAATTTGAGGAGAAAAAAATACAGAAGAATAAAGAAAATTTTTGAGAAAGCATTTTAAAAAGCCAAAGAGATCATTATAGTTCAAGAAGTTCATGGAAATGTCAAAAGAATTAAAAAATTCTTTAAAGATGTACTAATAGGAACTTCAGCTCTAGAAAAGGATTAGAATGCTCAGGTACTAAAAGGCAAAAGATAATCATTTGGATTTAATTCAGCCCAGTCTAAACAAAGATTTTTGATTATCAAGTTCTCAAGGATGAGAGATCAAGAGAAGATTCTTAGATCTACAAGAGAAAAGAAGCAAATAACATATGCTCTAATATTTCTGACAGCAGCCTTCTCAGCAAACATTTAACAGGCCAGAAAAGACATTGTAAGATAACAGGGAAAAAAATAAAGAAATCCAAAAACCTCCTAACTGAGATGACTCTATCCACCAAACTGCCCTTTAGAAATAAAGGAAAGGCAAAGATATTCCCAGGAAAATAAAATCTGAGAAATATGTCTCTAGTGGACCTGTCCTACAATAAGCCTTAAGGAAACTTTTTTAAAATAAAAGAAAGAAATATGGATGAGTAAGAACCCACCATTGGAAGCTGTAAAACCCATTGGTAAGTAAGCACATGGGCAAATGCACAATACTCTAACATTGCAAATACAATGAATAAAGCACATTTTAAATATGAAGTCTTAAAAATAAAACATGTAAAATAAAAACTTCCTTAACATGTTAAGAGACAGGCAATACAGAACGCTAAAATGTGACATCAGAAATTCAAAATGTAAGGTCCAGGGATTCAGCTCAGTGGTGTAAGCACCTGCTTGGCAAAGTGTGAGGTTGTGAGTTTGATCCTTGGTACAGGAAAAAAAACTTCAAAATGTAAGGCATGGAGAGCAAGAATAAAGACTTTTTACGATTGTTTTTACCTTTGTTATCTTTACAATCATGTTAAATTTTCAACACTTCAAAAATAGTTTGAGTAATCAAAACATTGTTTCCGTAGGCCTTGCAGTAACTGTGAAACAAATGACTATAAGAGAAAAACCAAAAATAATAAACAAGAAATCAAAGCATGTGACTCAGCCACAAAGGAAGACTGTAGGAAAGTCAGAAAGACAGTTACGGCAATTAAAAAAACTTAAGAAGCAAAAATATTACAACTGGGATAAGATTTGCACTATCAATAATTGCCTTAATTTCTTCCCTTTTTTCCTTCCTTCCTTCCTTCCTTCCTTCCTTCCTTCCTTCCTTCCTTCCTTCCTTCCTTCCTTGCTTTTGTGTTACTGGAAATTAAATCACCTTCACTCTGAGCTACATCCCCAGTGTTTTTTGCTTTACTGTGAGACAGTTTGCTTAAGCCTCTAAGTTGCTCAAGCTGGGCTCTAAACCTGACCCTCTTCTTTACTATTCCAGACAAAAGACATAGTGTGACTCAAGGAATTAACAAATAAGACCCATTTTGCATTTCTATATGTTCGATCACCTCATAACATGGTGAATAAAATGATAGATATGTGCCTCTAGATTAAATACACACACAAACACACAGAGAGGAGCAGCTAGGCCAAACAAATTTGGAGGATCAACTTGAGACACTTACTTAAATCTGGTATTATTGAAAACAGCCTGTGTAGACTGCATATTCAAAGCCTGGAGGACTCCTCTTAGGGCAGTCAGTAAAAGTTGCTGCTTTCTCCTCTGACTCATTCCATTTCTGCTTTCTTCTACTTCATCTGGTTGATTTTCCCTGTTAGGCAGCTCAGTGCTACCCAAGAGGTTACCACCAATTTTCCCGACTTGTTGATGAAACAATCTTGTCTGCAGTTTTCCCAGCACACAGTTGCCTCCCATCCACTTAGCCTGGAGGGCAGAGGAGTAGGTGGGCAGTGTAGTTTGAAGGAGATTCTATGTGTCTGAAACCACGACTCCCTTCTTGCTTTGCAATTATTTGAATCACAGTTGAACACTTTTTGAAATAAAACTGTATGTTTTCATTTTATTTCATGATCAAAGAATCTATAGTGGTACCATCTCAAATGGGCACCCTACCAGTGATCCTATAGGAATCAATGAAGAAGGAAAACCTGCGGTGTCTCAGGAACTGTATGCCAGAGGCTTCCTTTATTTAGAACTCTTCTGTTTAGAGCTTCAGAAAGTTAAGAACTGGAAAAAGGTCCCAGAAGTCAGTTGCTTCAATGAATCTGTTTTTGAGATTAGTATATGAGACCTAGGAAAAAGAAATAGCGTATTCCACTAAATGTTAGAGTTGACCAGTGAGGAACACAGCCAATATTTCTTGCTTACAAAAGCATTTAGTATCTAGTTAGAAATATACTACTCTTTTAACAACCTTGTGCTCAATCCCTGGACTATTGGGCTGACCAGTTTTGGCACAAGGGTGCTGGTGTATCTTGTTCTCAGCCATTTTGCTCTTCTCTTCTATGATCTGGGTTTCAAGCAAACATGATTCACTTATACTTAATTACACTTTACAATCTAAAGTAAAAGAATAAGGGCACCGTTTTATACCTGCTTGACTGCTTGAGCTGTCCTGTTCCCAAAAGCATCTGCGGGTCTATGTCTCTTGTGGATTACAGCATTCAGCACTCTTCTAAAAATCCTAGGACAGTGGGGTGTGCAGATAAGTAAAGGGAGGAAGAGACGGTGTTACTAAGAGTTGGAAGACAAACTTTAAACTTTGCACTTCTCATGATTCAGTCTATGCTCAGATTCCATTGCATCCATATGAAGGAGTGTCAAAGAGGCATTCATTAGAGACAGTTGAAAAATAACAGTGAAAGGACCAGGAACTATGCTTATTAAGATACCATCAGCCTGGGTTTGAAGGCTGGCTTTACCTCTTGTAACTTATGGAGACTGAGTGGGGCAAGACTCTTCAAATTCCTGGCTGAGAAATAAATGTTCATCCTTCTAACTATAGTAATAATTATGAAAGTTTGTACTTAAAGAAAATGAGGCTTTGTGACTTTGATAGAAACCTTCAATCTGCACTGTTTGATATCATTGTAATCAAATAGAAGGTTTTGACGTGCTTTGGAAAACCAAAGTTTTGCTTTCAAATGAGTGGTAATGAGTTGTTTATTTATATTATTTAAAGTAATGCAGAGATTTATATTCATGCATTTAATATTGTTTTATTCAATAATTAGATGAATTTATATTTGTTCACCACAGTTGATAATTTCATACATTTGTGCAAAATCACAGGTCTCAAATTATATCATATTATCTACTTTTGATAGAAATGCCTGTATATAAATAATAGTTTCTGTGAGATATATTGGAGATAAAGGCAAATCAGCTTATTCTAGCAACCTGACCCTGAATAAATTAATTAAAAATAAAGAGAAGGCTATGACCATGTTTGTCTCTGTTTCCCCTCTTTGGACTAAATGACCATAATATCTAATTTCATACAAAGCCATGGGTCTCTCAATAGGACAGGTCTGGCCGCAATTGGATATTATATTTGGACTCATAATTACCATAGACTTTGTGATTTTCTAAGCAGTAAATAATGAATTCAATTAGTAAATTGATAGATTGAAATTTAGGGTGTGGTAAACCTCTGGTTACAAAGGGAAGGCACATAAGATAGAAGGAATCAAAACAAAATAAAAGATCCTCTAATCTCCTTAGAGATTTCAATCTATAGACATGGAAGCTCAGATTTTAAGATATAGACTAGTGAATGCTGGAAAACCTGGAAAGACATAAGAGTCTTTTGACAAGACTGGTGACTACTAGATTTATATGACAGTCCATCTAAGACATCCGTGCACCTGCCTTCTCCTTATTCCAGAGGAAAAAAGTGGCGCAGTAGAAATGGATTCCATCTACTGGGGCCCTCATGGGAGGATACTTTTTACTCACTGTTGCCCTGAAGTTCTTTTAATTCTTCCAGGACTACTTCTCATGAATTTGAGATTCTACCAGGATCAACTTTCCCAGATTCTGGCCCAGAAGTCAGCTATAATTCAGTGTCAGATTCTTACTCCATCTCAAAGTATAAAAGTTGGTCTATTTTGTCCTCCTAGTCACGTCAGTGGCTTCTCCTTTTAGTGAATTCTACCAATTCTGTGCATGGCTGCCAGACCTTCCACAGTCTTTCCTAGGTGCATATCTTGGGAGCTCAATTACTTTTAATCTTTTTCAGTTCTCTGTACCAATTCTTCAGACCATACCCGCTTTTTACCATTTCTCTTTAGAAGTTCCTTCTCACTCTCCTCCACTAATTCCTAGTCCGTTTTCTACCTTTCAATTAAAGTTGTCTCTGTCATTCAATCTTTTCAATAGGAAAAAATGAGCAGCATTTCCTTTGTTTCTGCCTGTATTCAGGCACCATGGTAGTTACCGTGACCATATTTATTTATGAGTCAGTCTTGTGAACTATCCAGTAAATTTTTGTATTTTAAAAAGAAAAAAGAATAAAAAGAATGATATGGAATTTCAAAACAAAGTCATGGATTAATAATGATTAATATATTTCATATTGTTTCATACCAAGTGTTCTTTTTGATGAGCTAACAGAGATTAGTAGTATAATCATCTATGTGTTTATATACCTATATATATCTATATCTAAATCTATGTCTATTTATATTAATCTCAGTTGTTCTTTCCTTTTGAGCACTTTCTTCCCCTTTCACCTTCTATTGTATGTATTGCATATTTTGGATCATATTTACTACTCCAGTTTTTTACACTAGGGAAGCTATGATATTTACACATATGAGTATTTATACACTACACTTTTGAACATGGTCTCAAGTTACATCCATTTTCTTATAAAAGTCTCAAATTTATCCTTCTTTATAACTGAATAGTACTCCATTGTATAAAAACACCACACATTTTAAATCTATTCCTTAGTTGATTGGCATTTGGGTTGTTTCCAAGATTTAACTAATACAAATCATGCTTCTATAAACATGGGTGCACATATATTTCAGTTTTATGTTTTCAATTCTTCTGGAAAAATACCCAGAAGAGAAATAGCTGGATTGAATGGCACCCCAATCCCAGATTTGGAATCTCTGTTGATTTCCATGGTGGTAGTATCAGTCTATACTCCCACCAGCAGTGGAGGAGTGTTCCTTTTTCACCACAGCCCTTTCAGCATTTGTTATTAGTTGATTTCTTTTTTCTTGGTACTGGGGATCAAACTCATGACCTTGTATTTTCTGGGGAGGTGCTTACCCCTCTGAGCTAAATCCTCAAGTTGGTGTTTTGATGGCAGCCATTCTCTCTGGAATGAGATGGGGTGTTGTTTTAATTTGCATTTCTCAAATGACCAGTGATGCTGAACATTCTTTTCATATATTTTCCTCATTTGTATCTCTTCATCTGAAAACCTTGTATTCATCTTAATGCCCATTTTTGGATTGGGTCTTTGGATTTGGATGGCCTGATTTTTTTCAATCCTTTATATGATCTACATAGAAATCTTTTGTCTGGGCTACATTGGCTAAAATTTTTTCCCATTCTGTGGGTTGTCTTTTCACTCTGCTGGTGATTTCTTTTGATGTGCAAAACTTTTTAATAAGGTGAGAGCCTAGTTGTTTATTCTTTGAAGTACTTCCTGTGAAGTTTGCATTTTGTTCATGAACTCTCTGTTCACCCCTGTGCTTCAAGATTTCTACCTACTTTTTTCTCCAGTAGATTTAGTATTTATGTTTTAATATTTAGATCTTTGACTATTTTGACTTTAATGCATGGTGATAGGCAAGAGTCTAGTTTAAGTATTCAGCATGTTTTTCCAGCACCATTTAATAAAGAGGCTTTTTTTCCAGTGAAAATGTTTGACCCCTTCATAAAAGATAAGGTAACTGAGTGTGTTTGTAGTTGTGGCTGTATCTTCTGTTCCATTGATCACTTGATCTGTTTTTTTGGCCAGTACCAAGCTGATTTTATCACAGTAGCTTTGTAGTATAATTTTGAGTCAGGGATTATGATGCCTCCTGCCTTGCCTTTGTTTCCCAGGATTGTCTTTGCTATTCTAGGTCTCTTCTGTTTCCAGATGAATTTTAGGCATCTTTTCTCTAGATCTGTAAGGTATGCTAATGGTATTTTGATCAGGATTGCATTAAATCTGTATAATCATTCTGGGAATATGATCATTTTAACAACGCTGGTTCTTCCTATCTATGAGCAAATGATATATTTCCATTTTCTGAAATCTTATTTGGTTTCATTTTTTAAAAGACTACTGTGATTTTCAATATATACATCTTTTACTTCCTTTATTAGATTGATTCCTAAGTATTTCATTTTTTTTGCTATTAATGTGAAGTATGTATTTTTTGTGTAAAAGAATGTTATTGATTTTTGAGTGTTGATTTTGTAACCAGCTATAGTACTTTATTTGTTTATTAAATCTAGAAGTCTTCTGATTGAGTTTTGGGTGCCTTCTAAATGGAGTATCATGTCATCTGCAAATAGTGATAATTTAACTAATTCTTTTCCTATCTTACTCTTTTTATTTTTCTATCTTGTCTAATTGCTCTTTCTAACGTTTCCAGAACTTGCCTTTATTGGCAACAGTTTTTGCTCATATGCTCTGTGAGAGTTAATTGTAAGTGTCAATTTGACAGGCTTAAAGGACTCCTAGGTGGCTGGCAAAACATCTTTTCTGGTAATACCTGTGAGATGGTTACCAGTAAAAATTATCACCTAAATAAGTGGACTGATTAAGAAACATCAGCCCTCACTCATTGTGAGCAGGGGTGACCAGTGAGGGTCACCCCTCCTTCAGTTTCTGGAGGTGCATCATCATTTTTCCTCTTAGTGTTGGACATCAGAATTCCATGTACTCAGGTTTGAACTTTCAGACTGAGAGGCATAGAATCAGCTTCCCTGGTTCTGAAGGTTATAAATATGGATTGAGCCAGGCTGCTACCATTCTTGGCTCTCCAGTTTACAGAAAGAGAACCATGGAACATCTCAGCCTCCATAATCATGTGAACTAATTCCCCTAAGCAATCCCCTCTCATATATCTACATTCACAGCTGTATCTGCTGCTGTATTTTATTGGTTCTGTGTCTCCTGTGAATCCTAACAATTAAATATTGGTATACATACATCCCATGCCAGTATTGATTGGCACGTATTTTTGCTGTTTTGCTTCACACCAGCTCAGACACAAGGTTTAACCTTTTGTCAGTTCCTATAAAAATCCTCTCATGTGGAACAGTATGTGGGATGAATATAATTTGCTGAAGACCATGAAGGTCACGAGAAAGGAGTCACATCATGAAATCTTTCCCCTTTATGACCTCATGCCAAGATGAACCCTTCATATTCTCGCAATTAAGCATTACTCTATTGCTTTGCTCAGTATCTACTTTCAGGCTTACCCAACCCAAATCACCTACATAAACTCAATTCCCATGTCCGCTACTTAAAAATAGAGGAAACCCTTCAAAATCTACATGTTTAACACATGCTCAGCATACCACATAGACTGTTCAATTGATTCGCTATCCTAAGAAAGTAGTTGAAAGATAGCGTTTTGTTTACTGGTTTGTATTGAGAGTCTACATTGCAGGCTTGATGGAAAGAGGTTTTCTTTGAATCGCATGACTGAATTTCCCACAGTGTCCTTGGGTAGCTAGAAAGTGTGATTCACCACAATAAACTGAATCTGTGTTTGATTTACACATGCACAGCGCAGCCGGAAGTCTGTGTTGATAGGGAGAAGGAGGAGGGAGAAAAGGGAAAATAACAAACCCAAGTCTTGTCCAACAGGATGCTGGGTCTTATGTTGTCTTTTGAACCCTTGTGTCTTTTGCAATGTTAAGTTCTCTCCTGGTCAGGCTTTCCTGGCATTTGGCTGAACCCAGAAATCCAGATCTGCATGCTGTAAGTCGATGTGTCCAGACATTTAGTGGAAATCTGTTTACTCATTACTGATTGGCTCCCTGTTTAATTCACAAGGCCAGCAGCCCCTGGAACACTTGTGGCCACAGCGGTAATTTGGAATAGGTGAAAGCAGAGCTGGCCTTGGGGTTGAATCAGTTGTCATGGTGATATGTGGTCCATTGAAATACCTGCATTTGGCTGTATTAGGGGGAAAAAACCAAAAACAAAACTTCAAAGGTTTGAAGTGACAATTCTCAACATCCTGCATTATTATTAGTAGTTAACTCAGTAACGCATATAAAAGTAGGTTTTATGGATTAAACATAGTGAGCATTAAATCCAGGTCTACCTCTTACTGGTCTGTGACTCTGGGCAGTGATTAACCTACCTTGCCTCAAGTATGTGTGTATGTGTATGTGTGTGTGTGTGCATGTGTGCATATGTGTATACATGCATGTATGAACATATGCCTAGGAAACAAAAGCATAAACTTTTCTTTTGTTTCAAAACATATTTGAGTATACAATAAAATGATAGCATGGCTATCATAATGTTGATTATTTTACACACATACTACTTACAATTTTCAAAGTAGTTTCTTATCCATTACATCACAGATTCTACAGTAACTCTCCAAACTATGGGAGCTAGAAATTTCCTTCACTTTAGGGAAAAATAGAAGATCTTAGTGGTTTTCCCAAGTTCATCCTTCAAGGTCGTGACAGGGATGACCGAATCCATTCCTGACCAGTGAGAATTGCTCGTTTTCAGATACAAGAGTTTTGTTGTTGCTGTTTAAATTAAAACTATTTCAGGCCTCCCTTCACTAAGGCAGCGTAGTGACAAGTGTCCTTTAAGATTGCTTTCCCTTCCTGAAGGTTAAACAGGAACACATAGGGCTTTGTTGATCCCCACCGGTGCTACTGTTCAGCATGCCTGGCTGACTTCCTGGGCTGGGAGGTTCACTAGGGTCTCAAACCTTCCTCACAGGTTCAGCCACGGGAACCTTTAAGTGCAGGCTCAGTGCCTTTCCTTATCAGTTAATTTAGCTACTGTGAAATGAACTCCTCTCGAACTTGCTGCTACCAAGTTGAGTCACCCGGATGAAGATGCGCAATGGGGGCTTGGTCACCTCCCTTTCCTGCCTGGGCTTTTATTTTGCTCATGGATTTTCTCACAAGATACTTAAATCTGAATAACTTGGCAGCTCCAGGTGCCAAATTCCAAAGGTGGTCTGGGGGGCACTGCAGAACGTGTCCCTAAGGCCTGAGCCCCAATATAGCACATCATTACCTTCTATTGAACAAAGTAGCTTCACACCATCTTCCCGGACTCAAGATGAGGGGAGCTTCAATCATACTTTCAGGTGTGTCTGAAGTTTTCTATACTACGTTCTTCAGATCTCACACTTAGGGAATTACACGCCATAATTCTCTGGTGTCTGTTCACCCCCAAGGTATCTCTGAAGCAGGTTTATCCTGGAAGCATACAGTAATTCCTCACTTTCGAACCTTGAATCTTTTGCCTCATGGGGAAGGAAGTTAACTGCATATTAAGAAGTGCCTGACAGTTACACAGCCAGCTCTCACATCCTAGAATGTAAAGGGTTTCCCAATTCACAGTGTTGGCAGCAGGAGATGCCTTTAGATGCCTTTATTGTGTAGTCATTACTTTCTTTAGGAAACCAAATTGTAGGAATTTTCTGTCTGACTAATTTTAGTCCTCACTAAAACCTCCTGCTGGGTATAAATACTGTGAATATTGGACAGGAAGAAGCAGCAACTGTGTGAATGAATAAGCAACAATGAAGGGAGGAACACCTCTCTCTCTCTCCTAGTAAGGGCAGTAGTAATCAGCAGCACTAGGCTCAGGGCTACTGCCTCTGATCAAGGACAGTACCCTGTACTCAAGGAGCTTGGCCCATCCTGGTTTCTTAGTGCTAAAATACAACAATCCAGGAGTTAGTTCCTCCGGACTGCGGACACCAAAGCCATGATGGCCAGGTTTGTTTCCTCCTCCTTTGGTAAGACTTGAAATGCCGGTTCACTGTGATAATAAAGCAATTATTAATTCTTATGTGGTAACCCTCAGGCAACTCTCTTTAAAACACTAATTTCTGAGAGAGCTCAATCAGACATCAAATCATCCTTTTCATAAAAATTCAATGAAACATCAAGCCAAAGGCAGGACAGATGTCGGCTTCATGAAATGATCAGTGCAACACTTGCTAAAAGTTCATTTGTAGGGATGTCATTTCATGTAATAGACTTGTTAGTGGACTCAGAATGTCTAGCTGATGAGTTGTTTGAGTTGTTTCTAGGGCTAGGGCTGGAACCTGCATTTTAGACAAGCTCCTTAGGGGTTCTTTTCACACTTCTGTCTGAGACTCAAACTAACACACACACACACACACACACACACACACACACACACACACACTTGGTTCAATAAAAGGGATACTGTGCTAGTACTTTTCCAAAACACAGGTAGCCAACAAAAAGTGCAGGGGTATAGTGAAATTTATATGTTGATTGTCAAACTTTAGAAAAATTCATTTACAGATCAATACATGTGGTTTTCTAGGGGAAAGGAGCTATGCATTTTGATGCAACTCATCAATGTAAGAGATTACTATTACTATTAGTGGGAAATTATATTGAAACCTATATGAGCCATGTTAAGCCTCTTTCTTTCTTTCTTTCTTTCTTTCTTTCTTTCTTTCTTTCTTTCTTTCTTTCCTTCCTTCCTTTTTCTTTCTTCCTTCCTGCCTTCCTGTCTTTCTTTTTTCTTTTCTTTTTGTACCAGAGATTGAATCTAGAAGTGCTCAACTACTGAGCTACATCCTCAACTTTCTATTTTGAAACATGGTCTCCCTCAGTTACCTAGGCTGCCCTCAGACCTACAGTCTTCCTCACTAGGACTTTTTCTTTAAAATAAATGTTTTATCTTTTTTCAGTACAAAATATAGCTCTATGTTCACAAAAATAACTTCGATTCATTTTCAGTGTTGACTGAAAGAAATCAAGAATTTCTGTTTCCCTCTATCTCTATGAAAATTGTGAAACATACAGAAAAGCTGAAAGTATTGTATGGTGGACACATATCTATCTATCATTTCAATGTGATAGTCAACATTTCGATATATTTGTGTCTCACATATCTATGTAATCTATGTTTTCATCTGCCCATTCAGTGATGCATTTTACTTTCCATGGATCTTACAACACGTTTCTTAACACACAACATTAAACCTTCCACATAAAAGCTTGGCAATTTAAACATATGGTGTCTCTACAATCATTAACATATAACACATAGCAATCAATCTACACCATAATTTTAAAATGCCTATGGTTTGTCTCCTATAAAATTTAGATCTAAACTGAATAATATTTCAGCAAATTCAACTATTTCTTCTGTTTCTTCCAGAAATCTGAGTCTTGAAGTAAGATTGAAGTCATTGCACTTCAGAAGTGTGTTCTGAGTCCAGTGCTCTGAACTGCCACGTTAATACTTTGTTAAAGAAAAAATAATTACCCTTGAGATAGTGTATTTTCAGTCTTTAGTGTCAGGAAATTTTTTTCTTTTCTGAAGAATTTGTAAGTTTATCGTATCAGAGAACACATGCTTTAATGTAAACTCCTTTGTCGGTTTTGGTTTGGAAGCCCAAGTGTCAACATATCGCTTGAATTATAACACTTTTGTTTTGATTACTGATGGCATTTTCAACTTTACTTTCCACGTGTAGTCAAACTATGCAAGATAAATAAGAAAGTAAATGGACAAATGTGTCAATAAATTATTCCTTTGCTCCCATTTTTATTTCTACTTTATGATTTTATTTTAAATTCTTTACTTTTCATAATTCCTGGCATGGTTATAACTTTGCAAGAATGCACTCAGAGAATTCCTAATATTCAAATTAGCCAAAGGCATTTGCTAATAAAAATTCATGTGGTGTTGGAAATGCAACAGGAGCATCCTTTGTTGGTGTCTACTTAAATGTGTGTATCATTTGCTTTTTACTAACAAGAGGATGGCAAAACTGGTGGATTCTGAGTGGATAAACCTGATGGCATCCGGTCAGTGTCTGTCTCCCCAGAGAAGAAGCGAGCTTGTGGACTCACAATTTCTCTGTGGATTAATGTTTCCTAATATAATTAAGAGTGACCACCTTGCACTTTGACCATACCATTTGTGAACATTCAGCCTACTTTAGTGAACGGATTCTTCCACATTGTAAAGAACTGCTGTGCCTCCTAAAAGCTATCAAAACATGACTGTGGCATACTGGACTCTTGGGCAGAGGTACAGGAGTCCCAGGAAGATCTACAGTGAGGTTCACATGGATCTGAAAATACTCTAGCTAGTACCAAGATACTAGTGGTGCCAAGAAACTTGTACCCTAGATAAGATCTTTGCATTAAAGTGGGTGCTCAAAGTATTTCCTTAAGGAGCATATCTTGCCTCAAAATACAGTATAATCTCCTTTTCCCCATTTCCATTTCTGAAACCGATGCAAGACATGAAAATGCTTTTTTTCAAGCTAAGGAAAAGAAACCCCACTGGAGAGTATATAGTTGTATCTCAGTCTATTTCAAAACAATCAAAGAAGTCCCTGTTACTGCAGCACTACCAGCTCCCAGTGGAGTCAAAGTGTAAGATGAGAACAATTTCACGGCGTGTTTGAACCTTAGCTGGGAATATGCTGTTCTTAGCATATTAATAAGAAAAATCTCAGATCCTCAAATGTAAAAAAAACGAAAAAAAAAAGATTTTGAGGTATGATTATTTTTATAGAAAGTGTTACTTTTAGAAAAGCACCATTGGCTGGTAAAATTAATGAATTAAATATCATTTCTAGATAGCTGACCATTATTAAGCTACATAGAAGTTTAGTTTTGACCTATATGTTTTGAGTCCAAGGATGATAAAGCAGAAAGCACTGGCTAATTTCCTATTCTGAGTTCTTATTTAGGGATATAATTCTTTTTAGCACAAATTATACTTTTATATGACATATATTTGTTATTCCTCATATAAAGCACAAAGAATAGCGACTCAGACAAGTGAAATAACTAAGTTTGAGCAGTTAGGAAGCAATATAAACAAGATCATAGCTACAGCCTCCCTCTAAAGTCAGTTTCTCTGGTCTATTAAGGGCTGCATGTAGGACTACTTCAGTCCTAAAAAGAATCAGGTATATATGTAATTGGTTTGCCCAGTTTGACAAATAAAAAGGAAAAATAAAATAAAATAATGTCACAAGAGTGATGTGAGCATGGCATGCTGACTGAAGGAGACACCATGTCAGCTTGGTCATTTGATTCAGATACTCCAAGGCTGGATAAAAATAAAGCATGTGAATATTGAATTATATATATATATATATATATATATATATATATATATATTTTTTTTAATAAAAAGACTTATTTTTGCCACAGTGCAATGATGAGACAGAATGAACAGAAGTGGTACCAGAGGGATCACTGAGGTGGTGGTTACCACTGGCCAAGTATAAAGTGTTAGTGAGGTAGGTTATTACGGAGGGTAAGAAAATGGAGGTAAATGTGAGTTTGTGGTACATATGGTGCACATAGGGAATAGAAAGATAGATTTTAGAGGTGAAAGAATTATGGAGAGCAAAAGGAAGGATTCAGAGAGTTTTGGGGTTTTATTTAATTTCCAAATGCCATTGAATGCATATATAATTTAGTACTTTCATTTTAACATAAGGAAAACTCTAATAACCCAGTGACGTAGGAAAACCAAATAGCTGTTTTAATGCAGTAGAGAATGTGTTTCACAGTCTTGCATATATTCAAACATGCATTACAAAGAACCAGAAATTTCATGATCTAGAATCCACTTACATCTCCATGAGTAACTCCTATGTTTTAAGTTAAATCCAATACCCTGGTTAAGCCTGCAAATATCAGAAAGTGATCACATCCTAGAAAACTTCAAGGTTTCCTTTGTTCCAAGAGCTTATAAAGAAGACATTTTGTTCAGTAGATGTTTTAAAAATCACAAGTAATTTCATTTGCTCAGAAAAGAGGAAAGGAACTTAATTCATAAATTCCCCAGTGGAAGGGATCTATACTGCGTTTGTTATTGAATTGTGACTTTTCTCCATCTTTTTAAAGCATTGTTCATTGTGGAAGCTTGAAAGTGTTTGTACAGTGAATAATTCTTTGCCTATCTTGTCTTTAAGTGAGCCTGTAACCCATTGACAATAGGAAATACAATGTCTTCTGCTTCTTGGAAGCTACAGTGACTGGGAATATGATACAATGAAATGAAGTGAGATTTAGGATTGCTGAAGACACGAACATGGAGTACCACGCCTGTGTTTATCCTTTGCTAGACGTGAACAAATTAATCTTGATCACTTTGTACTTTTCTTCCATAAATTGTAATAATAATGTCTGTTTTTACATGGTTTCCCTGAGGATTAAATATGAAAAGTTTAGACAAAGCATGATAGTTCTTGGAATATGCTGTAATTCTCGGTAGACATTAGCTTTTCCTCCCTTATGCACAGTTTTATAGATTAGATCCAATAAATATTTATTTGGGAAATGAGTAACATTATCTCTAGAGTATCATTACCATTGACATCCAGTGTGATTTGCATTTTGGATCAAAAGGACACCCTGTCCATACTTTTTGTTATTAATAGCTGTGTAGCATCACAGATCACAAAACTGTAACTAATACTTGTTACTATTATCAGTCATGACTGATGAGCACAAGCCTACATGTTATAATTGAGTCAGATTAATTTTAATAACTGAAATATGAACATTAGCATTTGTGGAAATAGGAATAAAATTGTCTGCATCACAAGTTAAATTGCTGCTGATGCTCATAAATTTTAAATCAGGTGACTCTGAATTTCTTTCAGAATGGTCCTTCTCTCTTCCTTTTATTCTTTCAATAGACATTAGAGAAAATTTTCCTTAAACTAGTACTTAGAATAAAGGTAAAAGATAGTTAAGAAGAACTATCTCAGCTTGTTTGTAATAAATAGTTCATTTAATAGCATAAATCATAAGTGAAAAGTCAGACATCTATCAACTCAAATATCTATCATACTTAAATATTGTCTTTAGTATTGTATTTGTAAAATTACCTGCCCCTTGAAATAGTAACATTGTAAACTTTGCTACTAAGTATTTGCCATTATATATGCACACTATTTAAATTCCAGTTCCTGGGTAGAAATTTGAAACAGCTTGTTAGTAAACAAACAGATTTCCTAAAGAATTCTTTTTAGCTTCCATAGAAGTATTTTCCTTATAACTTCTTATAAAAAGCATTTAACTCTTCTGATAAAATTCATATTTGTAAAAATCTGTAGGTTCTTCTTTACAACTGGGATAAAGGAAACAAAAGAAGGTTCAAATATATGACTAGCCTTGTATATAATTGAAAGAACACATTCGATATTATAAATATGCCAGATAGTTTTCTAACTTATCCATAAATTTAATACTACTTAAAATGTCAATCGTTATTTTCATATTATTTTCTGTGGAATAGTCAAAGCAGTCTAGAACATGTAGCTAGAAAAAAGAATGAAAACACAACACACGCAAATACACACACCTAGACACACAACAAAACAAAAATGTAGGCAAGCAGAGGCTTAATATTTAAACTGTTAAAATATATTCTAAAAGCTCAACTTTAATAAATCTCATGAATTGTACCAGAATAGATTAGCAGATCACTGGAGGAAGATAAAAGTTCAGGAACAGCCAGAGGGGCATTTTAGAGATTTAGACATAATAAATAATAAAATGTCAGATCTGC